>JAOTRH010487398.1:0-24657 GCA_034768845.1 Heliamphora exappendiculata
ACAAGGGAATAAAAACAAATGGACTCAAGCAAAGATTAAAAACAAGAAATTGACAAAAATCAAGAACGACACTAAACAAGAAGGAACAAAAATTCAAGAGTGAACAAGGATTAAGAAAAACTAAGAATTAAGAAAGATAAGAACGATACCTTGAAAATGCCTCGAGAAAACCCAAAATAAAGAACGTAAAAAGATAGATAAACCTTATTTGAAGCCTGAGCTCTGATACCAAATGATGTGAACCCGTAAGGATTTAAATCCCCTTGAACCCGTGAACAAATTGAAATAAACCAAAGAAGGTCAAAAATCAAGTCAAGGAACAAATCTTGACCCGTTGAACTCTTGTTTCAAAAACCAAGATTGTAGTTAGGACGCCACAAGGAAGAAACCTTGATAAGTCTTTATTTTTTTTTGGCTAGGTAAGTGGGGAATGGGGCCCCAAGGAGTTGAACCTTAGGTGATAGATATGGGGCAAGGCAGCTCAAGCCACTGAGCTAGCCACCACATCTTTGATAAGTATTTTAATTCACTCAAAACTACAAGAGAAACTTGCTCTCAAAAAAAATTTGTACTTCATTTTATTCATGTCAAAATAATACATGGAAGCTCCTTTATATAGGAGAAGGTTGGAAAAAATTTCTTACTTCTAAACAATATAGGACAACATATGCTAGCCAAAACTAAACCTAACTAAACCCAATCATTGGCTAGCCAAAATTACTTAGGCCCAACGAGCATCCTAGTTCTTGATGTGGGATTGTTGCGCATTGTTACTTTGATTATTTTGATTCGCCCGGATAAGGATGGATGATTATATTGGTTGGCCAGCCCCCACGCCGTTGCCATTGAGTAAAATAGCCATGGCATGACGCTTGGCGACGCGGTTACTATTCGCAACAAGGCGAGAATAAGGTTTTTTTTTGGGTAGTTAAGTTGGGGAAGGGCTGATGGGAACCCCAGGGTTCAAACCCTGGGGGCATGTGGGGCCATAGCAGCCCGGACCACAGAGCTACGCCACCACATATGCGAGGATAGGTTTGGTGATCAAAGTCCCATCAAGTCTACTCTGGTGATTTCCGACGTGGAATCCCTGTTATAATCTAGGTGCATATTGGGTTGGACATCTACATTACATACAAAGCATCTCATATGCACATGTTTATTCACTTATCTGCTATCCTGTCATAAAATTGTCTGTCTCCTTGACTTTAAGCTGTACTGGTGTTATATGGTATCTGTTGTGATGAATTTTGTGCTGTGAGATTAGTTAGAAAGTTAGAGTGTTTTGCTTCTGGGCTTTAGCTCATGGCATTCGTGCCACAGGTAAGGAGAAGTTCTTGGAAAAAGTTATCCCAGAGGAAGAAGAAGAATTTGAAGAACAGGGTTGAGTTTCAAGAGCACGTGGATCCTACTGATGCATTATCAGGAGTCGAGATATCTGCTTTTGTTCTTATATTAAGTTCTCTCGTGCTTAGTGTAATTTTTGAAATTTCTTGGTGAAACTGTAATGGTTAAGTACTTTAATAGCCCAAAACTCTTTTATGATTTAATAACTAACGTATGCACATATGAGTAAATTGCAAGAATATCTCTTTATTTATATTTATGTATGTCCAGATGTGCCCATAGGATGGGGCTTCATAAAGGGCAGGGAGTAAAATGTCTAGTGGCAAGAAAAAGACAAAAAGATCTTTTGGCCCAGCAGGTTGGTAAATTCGCTTGTCTCTTGCAGAGTTTTAGGTGTTGGGCTTCTAAATCTTGGCTTTAATTTGTTGTTGTGTTGTTATGGTTATTTTGTAATGGGTCAGCTGGGGTTGTATTTCCTAGGATTTATCCCTAGTAAGTTGTTAGTTTTGTTATATTGGCAAGTGATGTAACTACTTGGGGTATGACCCTTGAATTCTTGTACTTTTTCTTTTCTTTTATATACAATTAAATACCAAAAAAATATAGTATTCGAGCTCCTATTATTTTATGCTTATTTATTTATCCCACGTTAAGATTATAACTACCCGCCTATTAAATTAAATCACTAGCAATTATATTTAATCGGCTTCTTAGAAAAAATTTTAAATTCTTTCGCTTAACTCATTTGACTGCCGAATTCTAAAATTCACATGCACGGTTTGGCTCAATCAAAACTTATAAGATTCCTTAAGGGGTGTATCATCAATCCTGATTTTTCATAACATGGATTCCACAACAATTAATATTCACTATATAATTAATATCGTTATCCAACTCATCGAGATTATAAATTTATAGACACCCCAATTTGACCAAGTCGAATCATAGGCACTTGTCTCGAATACTCACTAATTATGAAAATATAGATTTATGCTCAAAGGATACTCCCAAGCAAGCAATGTTAAGAGTTCAATTTAAAATCTAAGAAACCTCCTAAAAATATTCAGGCCGCAACATTCTCACAGCCACCACCTTTTTCATGATCCTACAACAGGCCGCGTCGTTGCCTTAACGCCTGCCACCTTTTTGTGATCCAAGAATAGGTCGTAAACTTCATTCCTCACAAGCGCGACGTTTTTATAATCTCAGACCTGGCCGTAACTTTTGAAGATAATGGTCGTCTCTGTTTGTAAAACAAAGTTCTAGAGGTTTGCACCTTTTTGGACAGATAATAGAATGCTAGAAGATCTCTATGCTACCCTTATGCCTATAAATAGGCACCTTCATTCACAAAAATCAAGAAAGTAATGTTCCAATACTGATACTCTACTGAAATCATTCGTCACTCGATATTTCGGATACTAACTACTCCCGGACCAAGTTCGTGACATTGCTTGCATTGGCGATGTCTTTAGAGCGCGAACGATTAGACGACTCTAGCCCACCATATCTGAGGGATGTTCGTGGCGGATGTTTACATTAGGTAGCTTAGGAAATCGTGACACTTCTCATACTCCCATTTTTCTCTCTCAAGGGTCGTCACGATTAAGGTTTCTATTTATTGATTTATTTCTTAGCATCTAAGTTTTCTATACCAAGCATGTTCATATGAGCCTTTTCATGAAAAATAATATGTTCACAACTCTCTATAATATGTAGAAACTGCATGTTTCTAACGTGATTCCGTGTTCACTGGCACACTGGACACACAAAAATGTTCCTGTGACCCTTAAAACCTGACGACTGCGACTTTCTATTGTCACAGCCGTGAGTTATTTTATCCCTGTTATGGCGGCTGTTACATATTTGATTCATGCCGTTATCTTTTCTACATCTTTTTATTGGGTAATTAAATGTAATATAAAGAAAGATACACGAATACAAGAGGTATTCCCCAGGCCTTACAAGCACCACAGAGAATTACCCAAAAAATAAGCACCACAGAGAAACAAAGCCAAAAGCAACAAAAAATAGGCTTTAGGCTTAGCCACAACCAACTAACGAAAAACAAAGGAAACATGGCCAAACAAACCAGCTAAAACACCACAAGACCGGCTAGCATAAGAACAGAATTGTGGCTTTAGGCTCCGCCGGAATCAACAGACAAAACAGAAGCAAATAAAACAAAGTTGCCTCAACCATAACTATCAAGAAATGATGGGTGAGGGAACAGTGTCAACAAACATAAATGAATTTTGGAGCAAAAGTCGAAATTTAATGACAAGCGAAAATAGGTAACTTTAGAACCTACAAGCTGCTACACACACATAACGGCACTATGTATAGCCAACAGACCGTAGAAGGCTTTAAATAGAACAAGCCTAATAAGAGAGGCCTGATATAATCTTCCAGAACCAAGTCCACCTGAAAGAATAATCACACCTGAGACCAGTCACTGTTTCGTCCCAACCAAGATCAAAACTAAACACACACACCCAGTCCCCTGAACAAGCCGCAGGGGGAAGGCTTAAGACACAGCTGAGAACATTGACAACAAATTAGAAGTGCAGTTAATCCAAAAGAAGGAAATCCTCATGGCCAACCCAAAATATAGTAGCTAAAAAACCAGAAAAACAAACTAGGTAGTCCAAATAAGAACGTCCACCAACTATTAAACAAAACAAGTATAGTCCAGGATTTAATAAAACAACTGCAGCTAATAGTAGGCCCCAGCAAAAAATACACAAGGCATTTTCCTCCAGCCGAGGAGCAACAACCAAAATCTATTAAGTTAGATAGAAACAACCAGTCTCCTCACAGACGAGGGCGAGACTTCTTCCTCTTGGGATATGAAAAGAATGGAGACCTGACGAGACATGAGACGGTAAAAAAATAGGAAAAAGAATGACACACGCACCCATGTAAGAAGCCTCACACACTCCACACACACTGAATCACTCTGCCCTCCAAAAAAGAGATAGAAGCAAATCTGTCAACAGGCGAGGAAACAGCCTTCTATGGATAGCACCCAAAGGGGGGGCAGGACCCCACACACCACCACTGCTACACAGTGAACAAACACAAGTAATAAGGTTAGTAAAACCTCACTACACTCACTCAAAAGTGTATCACTCCACACTCCAACTAAAAAATCCCAAAACTCACTGCTCCTTAGACCTTCCAAGCTAATCTTCAGAAATAAAAACTAGCAAGAGTAATGATTAGATAAAGCATAACCAAATCACACTCTAGAGAATAGCCCTCAACACTCCAAACGAAAAAACCCTAACCTCACAAGAAAGCTACCCTTCCCTTGCGAAGAAAAAAAAAATTCAACAATTAGTTTAAAAAATGTCCGGAGGAACACCGCACTCCTCTTGAATAGCCCTACTGATAGGGGAATCAGGAAGTCTACGACTAGAGGAGATC
Source organism: Heliamphora exappendiculata (assembly GCA_034768845.1). Taxonomy (NCBI): domain Eukaryota; kingdom Viridiplantae; phylum Streptophyta; class Magnoliopsida; order Ericales; family Sarraceniaceae; genus Heliamphora; species Heliamphora exappendiculata. The sequence goes on from JAOTRH010487398.1 coordinate 4,777, forward strand.
TTACCCCTAATAAGCTCACAAATCTCTTTAAACACAATCTCTCACACCAACAAACCTTACCTTGAAACTTTTGCAGGTTACACTCTTTCCATATACAATAGATATTTGTAGAAAGAGCCAGCTGACGAACTAGAGAGCTCAGAGCCGACCCACCACCACCACTAGCAAATTTAGTCCACCAAGCTTTTTAGGATGGCTCAGACCAACCTGGCTTACATTTATCCAACACTCAAGACAACACCAAATTAGTATAATTGCACTAAAAAAATAGATGATCATGGGACTCCTCAAAACCAGAACACAAACTATAACTATAATCACAAGCTATCCCAAAAAGCCTAAGCCTATCACCAGTATTAAGCCTACCCCTAATAGTCACCCAAAGGATAAAGCTAACCCGAGGGATATGCCGCTTAAACCAGATAATGTTACCCGAACTAGGCCTGGGTCTACGTTCACGAATTGCCTCCCACAACGAACCAATGGAAAACTTCCTACTATTTAGAAGCCAATGAATATTGTCATCCCTAGAAGAGAGTTAGGAGAAAACCCTACCAACGCTAGTCATCTCAATGAGGTCCATGGAGACCACAGACGGCCACCTCCAGGTGCAATGGTCAACAATACTCTGAACTTTGGACAACTTATCCAAACCTGAATCATAAATAATGCGAGGGCCCCGGACCTCAAAGATAAAACCCTAAGGGTGCCAGGGATCCAACCACATAAAGGTATCCTTACCATTCCAATCTCATACTTGACAAAAGGCTTGAGCAAAGGGCAAAGTTGGATAAGCTTCCTCCAACACGAAGAAGTAGATTGGGGAGTCTTGACCTCCCAGAAGGAGTTACCACGAAGGACATTAGACTTAATCCACATACATCAAAGAGAAATAGCACCCCCGATAAGCAAGAACCAAATGTGTTTAGCCACAGCGGCTTTGTTCCACAAGACAAGGGACTTGATGCCTAGCCCACCTTCCTTCCTGGGCACACACACCTCATCCCACGAGACCTTAGCCCCAGAAGATTTCATATCTGGCCCACTCCACAAAAAGGCTCTAAGCAAACTTTCCACTTCCTTGAAAACCTTCTTAGGAAGGATAAACAACGAGGACCAATATACTTGCATAGAGAATAAAATGGATCCAATAAATTGGAGTCTGCCAGCGTAAGATAGGAGTTTACTTGTCCAGGCCTAGATTCTACTAGCAATTTTATCAATAAGAGGTTTGCAGTCCGCCAGGGTAGTGACGTCTTCTCAGCTATACTGTAGTTCGTTGATGGTTATTGAGGACATTTTGGGGAGCTTTGTGCTACCGTGTGTGTCAGCCTTCTTATTGTCTTTCCGTTGTGAGCACGGTGTCTATCCCCACTATGATGTTGTGCCTCTCTGGTAAGTCATGAGTTCGGCTGTTACTTTTGGAGAGTAGTGTTTTCCATTGACGTTTCATGTTATGATAGTGATGTTTTTTTTCAGTGGTTTTTTCTTTCCATGTTGGTTGTGCATGGGACGTGTTTTATTAGCTAGTATCCCCAGCTTTTTCAAGCAGGGGTTGGTTGTCTTCTTTTCTTAGGATCTGTAAGTTTATTGCATATGTTGGTATTTCCTATCCACACAGGTTGTGCATGAAATATAGTTTTTTAGTTAGATCCCCCCGTCGTTTCGACAAGGGGTTCGATTTTCTTTGTTGTAGGAAATGTTCTTACTATAATTACCCAAAAAAATTGTTCCTACTGGTTTCTCATGTAATCACCTATGGTATCCTTGAAAACTTGTATTTTTTCTTTCTTTTTTATGTTACAATTAATTACCCAAAGAGAAGAACCTCAAGATAGCGGACAGGTAAGCAGCCTTCTCTAAAACCCAAAATGTCTAGAATCTCAACCTTCAAATCTGCCTCCACCCTAGAAAAGTAGATGTCACTCTTAGGCGGGCTGGGAGATAGGTTGAACAACCTCGTGAAATCATCAACATGCCGTGAACTTTCTATATCTAAGGCCGTGAACTTTCTATGAGACTGTAACATGAAAGTCACATTTGAACTCTTCTCTTACTTCATTTTGATGTTTTATGTACCATGTTCTCTTTTTTTAAAGATCCATGATGTTATTAAAGTAGTAGTAGTTTAATCTCGCGGGTATATTGTTCTTAATAATAGATTTTGTATATCCTATTTGTTTGAACCTCTCTGGGTTTTATACATTAAAATTGCCTCTGGCTTTTTACAACCTAATAGCCGCAACATTTTGTTGTTACGGCCGTGAGCTTTTTATCCTTGGTATTACGACCGCTATATATTTTCTCACAGCTTCTTGTATATGTTCATTTTTATCACAGTCGCAACATTCTGTTGCCATGGCCGTGACCTTTTTGTATGGCCAGTAGCTTAGAAACCATGTTTTGAATCTTTCTGTGCTTTCTGTTTGACCTGTACAAGATAGGTTAGGAACAAAAACTATGTTACATGACTCTTAAACTTTTCTTTTTTGGGTAATTATCCCTTAGGCTTTTTCTTGTTTTTTTTTTGATAGTTAAGTGGGGAAGGGGAGACCCCATGGGTATATGGGGAAAAGAGCAGCTCATGCCACATGAGCAGCACCACCACTTTTTCCTTGTTTTCATTAACCTTCGTTTACATGTTTTTCATTTGTTTTGCTCAAACAATAAATTTTTTTGGGTAATTAATTGTAACATAAAAAAAAAGAAAAAATTGCATGATTATAAAGGGCATACCCAAGGAAATTACACGAATACCACTAGGAACCTACGTCCTACACATATTTAACAACTAAAAACCAAAAACCCGCTCTAAGCGGGAAAAAACTAAAGATAGGATATTCCACACACAACCCGCGTGGAAAGGGAAAAAACCTACAAATAAGTCCGCACACAACCCGCACAGATAGGAAAGCACCAGCATACAAACTGAGGACGAAACCAGTAAGCATGCCAAAAAACTAACAAACTCCTAATCCCTACTGAAGATTGGCTCTCGCAAAGGGTAATAGGCTCCAAAATTTAGACTGCAACAAGAGAAAATAAGGGCTCTAGCAAGTAGAATTGGTCATCCAAAACCAAAAGGTACTTAATAACCTGCTGAAGCTTGGCTCCTAGAAAGGCTCCAACCCTCGAACACTAAGGATTTGACTAAGGTGAAGAGTATATCCCAACACCCAAGTAAGGTAAATGCAGTCTCTCAGGGATAGTCACACTCCATAACTAGGGATGGAATGATAGAGTCTATATCACCCTGGTGAAAGTGAAGAAATAAGTCTATACCAAAGTGAGAACCTAAAATCAAAAAAAAAAGGATAACTTATGGGGAACCAGTAGAGGTCTAAGAGAAAAGTGCCAGAGATAGATGGGCCCCTAGCTAGCCAAGAGGAAGCAACAAACAGATCAACTCTAGAAACTCCAACTCAACTTGCCAACGCAAAGACCAACATCCCCTACGTACATGGTCGCTAAACAGAAGCGGTGGAAGCCCCAACAAGTCAGCACAGCAATAGGTAGAATATCCCAGAAGAATCCAATAAAGAGAACCCTAGGCCGTCCCAAAGGAAACTCTACCATCAGATCCAGACGAAGTAGACCAACAACAACATCCCTACTCCAACAACCACCAAAGATCCGCACCAGAAATACCCCTTTTCCACTTGCAGCTACCATTGGGACCCATATCCCACTAGCATCAAAGGCTTGTAATCCGTGGGCCCCAAAAAAACCAATCAAGACCATCAAAACCCACTATGCATCGTGGGCCCTACTTACCCTCAACAAATGGCCCAATCGACACCAACATCTAGCCGAATAGCTCACCTACCTAACACAAAACCCACATTTCCCACAGCCCAATAAAGTAAAAGCAGGTCCCACCACAGGCCACAAGGCAACCGAATTATACTTAAAATCGTAAAACATCAATTACGCCTTTAAAACATTAGGCCCACCAAATAGCCCCTTAAGCCCTTCTGCCACCCATCAGCAACCAGAGGTTACATTAAATCACTGCTCGCAACAAGCTGAACAAGCAAACCGCCATTTGGAGTCCATAACAGAGTTGCTTTAAAAACCAGCGGGTACCACTTTCCACTGCCCAAAGCTCCATGTAATGTCCTATCAATCTGCCCATATCATCTTTCCAGCTGCCAAACATCAACCCATCTAGTTTCATATACCAACATTTACAAAATAACCCACGCTCATTGAAAACTCCATTTTTAGGGAATTAATTCCTTTGAACGTTACAACCTGAGTAGCTTTAAAACCCGTAGGCCCATTTAAGCTTCTCAATAAACAACCTGAGACCGTTCCCAAGGGACCCACCAAGCTCCAAGAAAGCCCATGGTTTTGCAAAAACCACCACACTGAAGCAGTTTCGAAAACCTGCTCCGCTTGGCGCAAAGCACTACCACTGCCCTATAGTAGTTGTCCACGTGCAGGCAATTTCGGGAAGCTTCCATGCTTTCTTCCAGTGCGTGTGTAACTTCTTCATCTCCATACAACCTTAACGCCATAGCCATTGAGCCGTGATTCAGAGAGTTAAACCATAGCCCCAAGCGGCCACACCATCATCGTTAACCTCAGGATCTCCATCTTAGATGAAACCCAAACATACAAAAGTGGCCATATCATGTTGAAATTGTATATACCTTGTCAACCATACACTATGCCACATAATAAACAAGCCCGAATGAGCGTTGTTAATTAAACCAGTGTATAAACAACCAGGTTTGAACCTATTGTATCAGTGACTCCAAAATCGAATCTAAGAGAGAAACATATCTGGGGATATATTTTCATAACAAACACTCAAAGTTCATACAGCAAACCTATTTGAATCAACAGATTTTTACATACCAACCTAAGCACGTCTTGTTGCAGAAATATAATAGAGAGACCATAACCTCCAATATCTTTAGTATTAGAAGATCTTGAAGGATGCACGTTTTTGCCCAAGGAAACAACCAGTCCATTACAGCTCCATAGACCAGTCGCAACACGAGCGCGTGGTGCTAAAACCATCGTCTTCTTTAAAAAAGCCTAGAGCAATGACCATCGAAAAAAAGGATCAAAGTTCAGAACACCTGTCTTGAGCGATTTAACCCAGATCTAAGTCGATTGAACCGAGATCTAGGATTATTCCTGTGCTTTTGTTTGGGGTAACTAAGGGGTTATTCCTGTGTTGCTCTATGGTAGATCCACAAATTCGACGGAAGACCTGGGCATCACCTAAAAAAGTAATGGCTCTATGTCTGCACAATCAGTAGACCATAAGATAATCGCGTTTGGACAAGGAGCTCAGTGAATGGATCTCCATGGCCGAAGCAACCCATGTTTAACCATGGCAGGCGCCGGTGCATGAGACTATCAGATCTAGTCGCCTTCCTCGGCATGGACTAAGAATCACCATGGATAACACCATTGCTCTCCAATTCCTTAGATACTCCCCACTATTGCCATGGGACTGTGATCCAGAGACATCTTAGAATGGAATCCCACCAGTGCTCTTGGGGAGAGATTTCTCTAGAGAGAGAACCTCTCCCCGTTCCCCGTACACCGGTCACGTTTCCTTCAAACAATAATTGTGGAATGATAAGAAATGATAACCAAGTTGCACGACTCTTAAGATATGAGTTAGAAGCCTTTTTCTTCTTTCTTTGCTTTTGTATGGACTCTCTTCAACCTCATATTCTGTATATGTTATTTTTAAAAAGTATAAAACAAGAATCAATATTGACAAAGTAGAGGCCAATCTCACAGTTAGGTAAAAGGGGTGCCTAATACCTTCCCTTTTTGTACCTTAGCCCCCGAACACTCTTTTTCTCTAGTTATGTTTAAAAGGACTTGTGTGATGTGAACCCGCAATAATTTGAATCCCCTTGAACCAACGAACAAATTGAAATAAACTCAAGAAGGTAAAAAATCAAGTCAATGAACAAATCTTGACCCGTTGAACTCTTGTTTCAAGAACCAAGATTGTAGGTAGGACGCCACAAGGAAGAAACCCTTTCCTTTAATTCACTCAAGAACTGCAACAGAAACTTTCTCTCAAAGAAAATTATACTTCACTTTATTCATGTCAAAATAATACATGGAGACTCCTTTATATAAGATAAGGTTGGAAGAAATTCCTTATTTCTAAGCAATGTGGAACAACATGTGCTAACCAAAACTAAACCTAACTAAACCCAATCATGGGCTGGCCAAAATTATTTAGGCCCAAACCCTTATTATTCTTATAATAATTAGAAGCAAAACCTAACAAATTAAATAGTCCAACAAGCCCATAAGCATGAATATTAAAATCCAAAACATTAGGTTGTGCTTCTCTCCGTAGCTTGTATCACATGAAGTGGAACAGGTTCTTCTTCTTATGATCCAATCTTAAATGGTGGATTCTTGTATAATAAATTGGCATGCTCAATTATCCAAAAAATAAATTAGCATGCTCGGTCTAGACAGATTGCACCAATCCATGCATTGCGTCCTTGATCTTCTTTGCTCTTGATCTTGTGATTGGCCATTCCAGGACTTGCAACGGATCTTTGAGACTCTATCCACCATCTCTAAGACCATCTTGATTCCCATCATTCTCTCTCTCCCCAAAAGGATTCGACCCCGAATCGTCACCTACAACAAAAGCAGAAAGGTCAGAAACATTGAAAATAGCAGAAACATTATACTCACCTGAAAGATCGATTTTATAAGCATTTTCATTGATCTTCTCCAGAACTTGGAAAGGTCCATCACCCCGAGGGTGCAATTTAATTTTTCTATGGGCTGGAAAGCGTTCCTTGCGCATATGCACCCAAACCCAATCTCTTGGCTCGAAGATGACACATCTTCGTCCATTATTTGCTTGGGAAGCAATCTTCTTATTTTTCTGCTCAATTTGAAGTCGTACCCTCTCATGAAGTGATTTCACCAATTTAGCTTTTTTTTGTCCATTCAAGCTACTCCTATCATCAACAGGTAAAGGTAACAACTATAAAGGAGTAAGTGGATTAATACCATAAAAATTTTTAAAAGGAGAATAAGAAGTGGAAGTATGCGTAATCCGATTATGTGCAAACTCTATGAATGGTAAACAATCCTCCATATTTTTCAGGTTTTTTTGAATAACAGTACGTAATAAGGTAGATAAAGTTTTATTCACTACCTCGATTTGTCCATCTGTTTGGGGATGACAAGTAGTTGAAAACAACAACTTAGTTCCCAACTTGTCCCACATGACGTTCCAAAAATAGCTAAGGAACTAAGCATCTCGGTTAAACACAATACTCCTAGGAACACCGTGGAGTCGAACTATCTCTCGAAAACCAATCAACAACCCAAAAATCGAATCTTTACCTGTCTTTGACCTAGGTAAGCCTAAAATAAAGTCCATAGAAATCCACCCAAGGCTCACTAGGTACGGGCAAAGGAGTATATAAATCATGTGGTAAGACTCTAGATTTGGCCTGCCTACAAGTAATCATCGAGCACACTCTCTCTCCACATCACGTTTCATTCTTGGCTAAAAAAAGTGTTCATGATGTTGGTGGCAGCTCCTATGGCTAGAGCTTGTTAGCCTCAAATAACCCCCCAGGGTTCGAACCCTGTGGTGTCACTGCCCCCTTTCCCAACTTAGCTACCCAAAAAAAAAAGTGTTCATACAATATATCTGAAGTCTTTCTTACTCCAAAGTGACCCATCAACCCACCTCCATGTGTTTCATGCACAAGAAACTCACGTATAGAACTATTAGGCATGCAAAGTTTATTTTCTCTAAACAAGTACCCATCAAGTCTATAGAACTTACCGAACGCCACCTTCTCACATGCTTCATATACACTGACAAAGTCATCATCAGTAGCATGCAATTCTTTAACATACTCAAATCCCAATAAAATTGCATTTAAAGTAGAGACAAGGGCATACCTTCTTGATAATGCATTGGCCACAATGTTCTCCTTACCTTGTTTATATTTGATCACATACGGAAAGGTTTTAATGAATTCCATCCACCTGGCATGCCTTTTATTCAACTTACCTTGTCCCTTTCAATGTTTCAAGGACTCATGATCGGTATGTATGACAAATTCTTTCGGCCACAAGTAATGTTGCCAAGCCTTCAAGGCTCTCACCAATGCATAAAGCTCCTTGTCATATGTTGAGTAGTTCAAAGCTGCTCCATTTAGCTTTTCAATGAAATAAACCATGGGCTGCTTCTCCTGCAACAAAACTGCACCAATACCTATTCCTGAAGCATCACACTCAATCTCAAAAGTATTAGAAAAATCAGGTAATGCTAAAACAGGAGTAGTACATAACCTTTCTTTAATCTCAATAAATGTTTAATTTTTCTCACTTCCCCAATTAAAACCCACAAATTTTTCAACAATTTCAGTGAGAGCTGCGGCCAGTGTACTAAAATCTTTAACAAAGCGTTGATTAAAACTAGCCAAACCATGAAAACTTCTTACCGTCGTGATTGACTTGGGTGTGGACCATTCTTTGATAGCCTTCACCTCTTTCTCATCTACCTCGATTCCTCTTATGCTAACAACATAGCCAAGAAACACAATTTTGTCCAAACAAAAGCAACATTTCTTTATATTGGCATATAATCTTTTTTTTTCTCAAAACATCAAGCACACAACGCAAATGTTCTAAATGTTCATCTAAGTTCTTGCTATACACCAAGATATCATCAAAATAGACTACAACAAATCTACCTATAAATGCACTCAACGCATGATTCATTAACCTCATGAATGTACTAGGTGCATTAGTTAGCCCAAAAGGCATTACCAACCCCACTCATACAATCCATATTTAGTTTTAAAGGCAGTTCTCTATTCGTCTCTCTCTCTCATCCTAATTTTATGAAACCCACTTTTCAAATCAATTTTTATGAAAACACATGATCCATACAGTTCATCTAACATATCATCTAACCTAGGAATAGGATGTTTATACTTTACCGTAATGTTGTTGATAGCCCGGCAATCAACGCACATTCACCAGGTGCCATCCTTCTTTGGTACGAGCAATACTGGTACCGCGCATGGACTCAAGCTCTCTCTCACGTGTCCTTTGGCCATCAACTCCTCAACTTGCCTTTGTAGTTCCTTTGTCTCCTCCAAATTACTCCCATAGGTTGGTCGATTGGGGATCGATGCTCCTGGTATAAAATTAATATGATGCTCTATTCCTCTGATGGGTGGCAATCAACTAGGCACCTTGGTGGGGAACACGTCTTCATACTCCTACAATAGAGAAGCATCCACACTAGGCAAAGATTTGTCAAGCTCGTTAGTATTAAAACATGCCTCTTTGTACAAAAGTATAAACATAGGTTGGTTTGTATAAAAAGTACTCTTGACATCACTCGATTTAGTATAAAAACTCACTTGTTTTTTTGTTCTCTCTTTTTCTACACTTTCTCTTTTCTTTTAACTCTTTTTTTCACTCTCCTTTTTCTTTTCACTCTCTGTTTTTGAACTCTCAGTCTCACAAGTTTTTTTCAACTCATTTTCTCTTTTCAATTTCTTTTGATCTTCATACACTTATCTTGGTGTCAAAGGAACAAGAGTAAAGGTCTTATTGTCTTTCACGAACGTATGCCGATTCTTGAACCCGTCATGAGTAACCTTCCTGTCGAATTGCCACAGCCTGCCCGATAGTATGTGACCTGCATGCATGGGAACAACAACATAAAGTACTTCAACCTTGTACTTTCCAATTGAGAATGAAACTAACACTTACTTGTTAACCTTGATCTCCCCACATTCATTTAACCACTGCAGCTTATATGGCCTGAGATGTCTCAAGAGAGGTAAATTTAACTTTTCAACTAAAGTAGTGCTAGCCACATTAGTACAACTTTCCCTATCAGTGATCATACTACAAATCTTGTTACTGATGTGGCATCTAGTTTGAAAAATGTTCTCCCTTTGTTGTTCCATGTCATCCTCTTTGACTTAGGCACTTAAAGCACGCCTAACTACAAGTGACTCACCCTCTACCAAATACTCCACATCATCATTCCAAGCGGCCTCAGGTTGTGGCATTTGTTCATCCTCGCTCTCACTTTCAGCTTTCACCTCTCCATCAGCACGTGCAATCATGGTCCTCTTATTTGGACACTATGAAGCTATATGACCTACGCCCAAACAACGAAAACATTTAATGTCACGATTGCGAGTTTGAGGTTCGGTTTTACCTTTAGTGGAACTGAAAACTTTATCTCTCTTCTTGGGTGGTTCGATTTTGGACTTGACAACAGCCCCGTTGTGATGTGAACCCGCAAGGATTTTTTTTTTTGATAGTTAATTGCAAAAGGGACCCAGGATTCGAACTCTGGGTGAAAGTGGGGAATTGGTAGCTCCTGGCCACTTGAGGTGGCCACCACTTCACCCACAAGGATTTGTATCCCCTTGAACCCATAAACAACTTGAAATAATCCCAAGAACGTCAAAATCAAGTCAGAGAACAAATCTTGAACCGTTGAACTCTGGTTTCAAGAACTAAGATTGTAGCTAGGACCCACAAGGAGGAAACCTTGATAAGTCCTTTAGTTCATTCAAGAACTACAAGAGAAACTTTCTCTCAAAGAAAATTATACTTCACATTTGGGTTTTATTTTCGGCAATGGGCCCTCATGTACTCAGCCATTATCGTGTGGATCTGGTGTATATGTGCTTTGTTAGACATATATGGAGCTCTTCGAAGCTATGGTTTGTTTAACATAGTGTATATCCTTGATATGTATATTTTTGTTAGAGTACGGGATTTACTGTTGTGGGGGGGAGAAGAAGATTCAAGTATGATAGATGATCGAGTTATTTGGGTAAAAGCTGTGGACTTTATCCTGATGTTTTGAACAAGATTTTGAGGAGTAATGCTATTGAATATATTTGTCTCGAGTGTGTCTCAGATCGCTTATTGGATCTCAGTTCAATAGGTTTTCTAGCTCTAAGGTTTCTAAAGTTCAGTAACCATTCTGGGTTTTTTATGTAATACTTTGGCTTGTTGGCTTTCCATGGTGAATCAAGTGTTTCGCTAAAATTTGAATACGGTTTGTGTTCCATCGGATTAGTGGTTCCAAAGCTTACATATGGAATGGGTTTGGGTATCTCGGTACAAATATTGGAAACCATGGATGTTGTATTTGTGTTTTGGCTCATAACAGCTCCGTGTTATGAATTAACTATTTTGAGTTTGCTAGGTTAGCCTTTTGTTTTATGTTCTATTTCATGTTTTTTGGTTTTGCTAGAATGAGTTGGTATCAGAAATTATGTTGTGTGCGAACTTGGGGAAGACGAAGATGGCATCCCACGCGCGCTCATGCGTTTGGGATTGCTTTTTGATTTTCTGTCGTGATTTGTCTTTGGGTACAGCTGGCATGGCTGTGGAATACCAATGGAAATACCACTGGTTATGGAAATTTCAAAGGTGTATTGTGCTGTTATGCCAGTGTTTTGGTAGAATATACATATTGGGCAGCCTGCTGGTGCCATCAAATCCATTTTGCCAAAAACCATTGCCTTTATGTGGGCCCGGTGGATTATTGTTTGATGGTTTATTATCTATTTGGCTATCTCCTTCAAACCGTGGGAGAGTGAACCTACTGTCCCAAAGAGGTTTTTTTTTAGTGGAAAGTGAGTTTACGGAAATGCTTTTTGGGACCTAGTTGGTGGACACAGCTAGATCTCATTTGATGGCTGAGGAATGTGTGAAGAATAGCTGTGGTTTACCGAAAGTTGGATGTAGATGTGTGTGGCAACATTCTGAAGAAATTAAAGATTGTTTGGACCGAAACGAGCAGCTTGTTTCTAAAACCAGTAGTTTCTTGCTAGGTGGGACCCACGATTTTCTTTGTGCCAGCTTGTGAGAGTAAGCTGCTTTCTTCAATAGTGGGGCCCAATTTTGGTGGCATCTGGATTAAACTATTTCGAATTTTTCCTAATTATGGGTGTTATTGTATTGTTTAAAATTTTTTCCTGTGGTGGGTCTGCTCTTGCTCATGTGTAGCTGGCACGTTGTAAATGTGACTTATCAGCTGTCGAGATGCATGGGAAGAAATGGACTATTGCAGGTTTCAGTTTATGGGACTTTTCTTTTAAACCATAGGTGGTGTTTGGTCTTTGGAGAAAGACATCATGTTTGTCATGTAATGGGCTTTGGTGTGAGCTAGGCCACTATTTAGTTGAATCAATTATCAATGGTCCTCAGTTGCTCCTGTTGTCTGAGCTATTCTATGGTTGGGAGGGGCTCGAGTCCTCATCTAGTTAGGCTACATAGGTTCAGGTGCAAAGATGGGTAGCTTCCATGATGATTCTGATCTTGGATTGCATAATGGGTAGCACCGTTATGATGGATTTGTAATTCGCATCAAATCCTTGCTGGTGCAAATCTATGTTTTGGGTATATCATTTAGATTTCTGTTGATTTATGGTTTCGTGGTGGCTTTTGGATATTAAAAGATGATGGGTCCAAAGTGAAGTTCTACCCAAGACGATTAAAGCTTTGGTGGGTCTTCGATTTGAACAAGCTATCATGTTTTTTGCTAGGATGGATTCTCCAGTGTTATGGATATTCTTGGTTGTGCGTTTGAGGTTTGGTGTGTGTTATCTGGGTTTGCTGCAATGATATTGTTTGGATCGTGACTACGTATTCTGAGAAGCCACATTAGAGGGATGAATGTTGAAAAGGGATAAGAGGAAGGGCGAGGATGAGTACACCTCCGACGGCGACGTTCCTCCAATCAGGTGGACCCCGATGAGGACATCATCATCTGTGTGCAACTCGTTACAATACTCCATGCTTAATGATGACGTGGGTTCATGCGTTGTTAGCGTGTTTGCACTTAAGGTTCCATTACAGGTGGGAAGTGCAGTTACTACGTTCAGTAATTGTGGACCCGTGTCAATGGTGGACCCATCGTTGTTCAATTCCAGAGGGTGAAGATGCAGGTTTGGGGTTACGTGCCATGGTGCACGTGGATTAATAAACCTACTATGTGGACTGATGTGCAAACATCTTTACAAAGCAGGTTTGTTGTTTTGATTGGCGTGTCAGCTCTGTGCGATCGGTATTGAGTAAACCATGGGCAAAACAGTGGGCACAAGTGTAGGAAATTGCTGAAGCACTTTTCGGTTGTGCTGGTGGTTTGTGTAAACTAGCGGGTTGCCTTAAACCAAGCGCTAGTATATATGTTTCTTGTTGCGGGTCCCATTCTGAGAAATTGTGGGTCTTTTGACTTTTGCCAAGCCACGGTCGCGCTGCATTTTTAACTCTGTTTGGGCCAAAATATGGTGATATTGTGGGATTGGCGAGGGTGGTTTCATGAGAGAAATAGGCGGCACTTTGCTTCTATAGATGGATGGCAACTGGGTTTAGTTCTATGGCCCTTAACGGGCTTTGTCATTCGATTTTTTATATTATTTAGGAGGTGCTTGTTTCCTCACTCGCTAGGGTACAAAGTTGGGCTCGATAGTTTTTCGAGCTTTGGTTCTCCTGTGTAGAGAACCAGCTTTCTTTGATTCCCAAGCTTGTGGTGTGTTGGTGCCTTCTTGGCGATATTGAGTATTGGTGACATAGCGTTTGACGAGTTTTCCAGCAAATTTTGTAGTGCTTTTTGGGTTTGGATGACCAATTCTACTTGTTGGATTTCTTTTTTTCTCTTGTTCTTGTATGAATTTTGGTGGCTTTTACCCTTTGCGGGAGCTACTCTTCAGCAGGGATTAAGAGTTTTTTAGTTCTTGGCATGTTTTATTGGTTCTATCCTTTGTTTGTATGTTGGTACTTCCCTATCCATGCGGGTTGTGCATGGTTTTGTTTCATTAGGAAGTTTCCTTCGCTATCATGCAGGGGTTGGTTTTCTTAGGATGTGCAAGAGTGTTGCATATGTTGGTATTTTCTATCCATGCGAGTTATCCGTGGAATATGGTCTTTTGTTAGGTCCCCCCGTCATTTTAGCGGGGGGTTGGGTTCTTTTTGCTGTAGGAGATTTTTCCTACTGGTTACTCTTTAATTACCTAGGGTATGCCCCTTGGAAACTTGTATTTTTTCTTTATTTATGTTACAATTAATTACCCAGAAAAAAAGATGGGACCGATTAGTGGAGTTACTTGGGTGCTGGCCTACTGTCTCCTAGTCAAGGTTTCTCTTGGGGCTGTTCTATCTCTTGTTCTTTAGTGCCGTGGTTTGAGACCAGTTTTCTTTAGCCTCCTGAGCTGATGGGGTTTTGAGGTCTTCTTAGCCATATTATGATTCTTTAACCGAATTTCTGAGGAGTCTTGGGGTGCCCATTGGTGTACCTCAGTTTCCCTTTTTCTACTAGTTTTGGATTTTGGCCCTCGCTTTTTGAGCCCTAGCTATGAGGGGTGTTCATAGCTTCTCTTTTCTGGTTTGCTTTGCTTCCTTTATAGACTGGTTCTATGCTTTATGTTTGGATCAGGTTGGTTTATTTCGAGTCTTGGTTGTCGCTGTGGGGTTGTCTCTTTTATGCCCTTCCTTTCAGTTGGGTTGTTATGTTTTCCTTTAGTTTTTTTGTATATTTTATGGATCCTTGTTTTTAGCCTTTCCCTTACGACTGTGTAAGGGACTGTGTGCGTGTGTGGGCATGTGTGGTGTGTGTTTTTTGTTTGTTTTTTGCTTCACAGGTTCAGTTATTGTGGTGGTTTAGGTGATATCCAAGCTCGGTTCTAATGAATCGTGCCTTTTTTAGCTCCTTTGATGGATCTTTTAATGGCTGGTGACTGCTCAGTTGGATCATCCCTTGGTTTTTTTATGTTCTTCTGCCGCTGTAGTGGAGCTTTGATTTTTGGCTTACTATTGTGGCCTTAATTGGGTTCTATTGCTGCGGTTTGAAGATGGCTATTCTGTGTTCAGGCGGTTAGTTTTGTTTTGTGCCTCTTTGGTTTATTGTATAGGCTTTCTTGTTGGTTCTCAAGTGGTTGGTTTTGTCTTGCTTGTGTATGTTTGGTCTCTTTCCTCCTCCATCTCCTAATTTTTGGGGCATAAATTGTAGGCTCTCTTTATTGGCTTTTGGTTGTTTTTTTTATTGTTCGGTTATGGCTAAGTCGAAAGCCTTTTTTGTTTGTGTGGTTGATTTGTTTTTTGGTGGTGTTTGTAAGGTCTAGGGTTGTACCTCTTGTAAGCTTGTAATTTTTTTTTTTTTATGTTACAGTTAATTATCCAAAGCAAAAAAAAAAGATCTTGTTTCTATCATTTCCTCCCTTGAGTTGAGGAGTGTGACTATATCTGTGAGACTGAGTTTATCTTGGTTGAATTTTGGGATTTGCTCCCCTCCTTAGTTAGTTTCATTTTTTTAAAGTTCTTTTTGGGTTTTGGATGTCAAGTTCTACCTGTTGGATCTCTTATCTTCTCATGTTTTTATCTGAAATTTGGAGCCCATTATCCTTTGCGGGAGCCAATCTTCAGTACGGACTAGGAGTTTTTTTAGTTTTTTGGCAGGTTTCTTGGTTCTATCCTTTGTTTGTATGCTGGTGCTTTCCTATCCATGCGGGATGTGCATGGTTTTTTCTTCATTAGGTCGTTTCCCCCGCTGTTGAGAAGGGTTTTGGGTGTGTTTGTGGATGTTGTTGTTAGGTCTTGTTTGTCTTTCTTAGGTAGTCTGGTTGATAGGAGGTTTCCTCCTACAGGTTAGTTGATGTAATTACTTGGGATACGTTAGGGTTGGTATACTGAAAATCATGTTTTTAGTATTTAATTTTAATTTTAATAAAATTAGTTTTTTATTTTATAAGAATTTTTATGAGCAATGTATACATATCATTTATTTGTTATGCATGGATATCTGATATTCTGTATAGTATTTAATCTGGTGTTAGAGTACCGTTTACACACAGAAGATCAGATTTTAGATTCTTACAGAATATAAATTTTATGTTCACAGTTTAGATGGAAATGAACATACCATTGGTACAACTGTGACACAGAGTTTTAGTAAGCCTGTTTGGTTACAGAAAACAAATAATAGCGCTGTCTATTGTTCCGACTCTCTGTGCCAATACACTTTATGTGTATTGAACGGGACATTTTGGGTAATTAATTTAGTACTGACTACTGGGTATATAAATTGATTCGCATCTCAAGATTATTATGAATAGTGCTTATTCTCTTAATCCTAAAATAATTATTGATTTGCATATATTTAATATTCGTTGTTTTAATTCATTAGAGGGTGCGATCTTATATGGGTCAATATTTTTGGTGAGTTGGATAGCGGTATTATTTATATGGCAAATATTAATTATAGACAGAATTAACATCCCGAAAGATCGGGATTGACGATACTCCCTTAAGCATGCTTATAAGTTTTGATCGGGCCAAACCCTACAGGTGGACCTGGAAAGTAATAATTGATATATTATTTTTATCTCTCAAGACTTAAAAATATATCGAAGTTCTGCTGGTACGAGTTCTCGGAGGATCGTAGCTTACACTATGTTCGAGGATCGCATAAGAGAATAGAGTAGAAGATCTGACTGAAATTTCAACTCGAAATCAAGTCGTAGTTGAAGATTAGATCTACAAGAGTTATTCTTCTAAATTAATTTTGGTTGCACGGCTTTTATTTTGATCGTTCTTCGTCGAAAGTTTTATCTGGAGCTTGTTTCGGCATTTGCCCGTCCAGTTAATTTTTTACCGATTAATCATTTTCAAAAGCAATGATCTTTGCAGTTTTTACCTCTAACAAATTGGTATCAGAGCCGTTTTATTTTTTGTTTACGGTTTATCGGGATAGGGTAGATTTAAAACTATGCTAATTTTATTTTGCTGGCGTTTTAATTTCGATTTTTTGTTCATCTAATTTTTTTCATGTTTGATTGAATGGTTTGAATGAATGATGATTTAATTAATTTTTTAACTACGGGATTGACCGTGCTAAATTAATTATTTTTAGATCGAATATGAGCCTACGGGACATAAGTTTCGATGTAAAATTAATTTTATGTTCTTGAAGTTGTTTTTTCAGTTTATTAGAAAGAAAAAAAATAAGAACATGTATAGAACAAATGGCAATGGTTCCAGTGGTTTTAGCCGGGATAATTTTTTTTTATTGCTTCGCAAAAAAAATTTTCAGAATTTATTTTTCTGAACAAAAAAAAAAGAAGAAAAATACATGCTATTTGGTAAATTCTAGCAATCTCAAGTCCAGTATAGCTTCGGTGCTGTGGTTTTAATCCAAAATAAAAAGTCCAGTGGGTTTTGCAAGCACAAACAGTGGATCAGATAAGCAATTCCCAAACTGTTCAACATCAAGCGGCGCCAAACACCAGGCGGTTTTTCCACGCAAAAGTGGCTGCGGCACACATGGATTTTTTAATGGGGATTTTTTAATGGATGGAGGCTTGGGATAAAAAGCATACACCATCCAGGCGGTGGAAATTCCCTTAAACAGCAGAAGCCAAAGCCAGCGCCAAACATGGCGCGGTTTCCAAGCATGAAGCTTTCCAACCAACAAGCAAGCTGTTTTCCCAAAAGCATTTTTTTTGTAAAGCCGGTTTCCAAGTGGGATTAAAAAAGGCAGCATCCCAGGCTTTCCAACAGTAGCGCCAATGGTTCCCAATTGGCTGAAGCAAGCTGTTATTCCATAAAGCTTGCAATTCCATTGGTGTGTTATTCCCAAGCATATTCCGGCGCAAGAAGTCGTTTCCAACGGTTGGCTTGTGAAAAAAAGGCACTGGTGTTTTAAAAAGAAAAAGCAAACGGTGAATTCCCAACAGTAGCGCCTGGACAAAAAACAGTGCAAAGGTTTTTTAATCCCAACATAACAAAGGATTTGGATTTGGCGAAGGCGCCGGCGTTTTTGTGGTTAGTAGAGGCTGATTTCGGCAATTTCCAAGATTTCCGATCAAACATTGGCAAGCAGTGTTTATCCAAACCGCAGTACTCTCTTGATGCAAGCGGGAGATGGAAAGCTTATTTTTTATGAACAGAATACTGAAATTATTTAGAGTTTTAACGGATCATAAAATTGGAATTTATATTTATTTTGTATTTAATTTATTTTTATATTTTAATTGCGTTGATGATATTTATTAGTTTTATTTATCCTGTTAATTTAATTAATTCGAATATTCGATTTTAATTAAAATATTTTGTAATGAAAAATAAAATTAAGTTTTTTTAATTAATTAATTAAATAGAAAAACTTTAGATATTTTATTTTTTACAAAATATCACGTTTAAGATGATTATTTTTTTTTAAATTAGATATGTTGAAAAAACGTAGAGATTAATTTCGGATTTTAAATTAATTAAATAGAAAAATATTTAATCGAAATAAATCATTATTTTTTTAAAAATGTGAAACAAAAAAATAAAATAAATAAATTCCTTTAATCACTGCTTTAGCTGAAAAGCTGAAGGAAAAACTGTGTATTTATTAAATTTTATTTGTTACGCATTTAAACAGGAAAAGATAGTTTGATAAATTAGAATATTTATAATCATATATTCGGAAAGATATTTGATTATGTCAGATCGTGTGACTTTCGAAAGATGGTTTGATAAATCTGAATCTTTGAAATCGTGTATACGGAAAGATGTTTAATTTTTTCAGATCGTGTGACTTTTTAAAATTAATAAATTTATTTTAATTAAATAAATTTTTATAACCCTCAAAAAATATTTTAAAAATCTAAGTGGAAGAGAAAATTTATTCACAGATAAATTTCGCGGTCTCCATCACCAGTTTGTAGGTGATGCAATTAAACCCTGCGTGTTTGCAGTAAATACTTTCATCCCATCGGATAGATTAATTACTGTATCGCCAGTACAAACCTCATTTAGGGATAATTCTTGATAATTGTTAGTGTGAATCACTTCTCCATCTGAAGGGTTTATTGCGAAATAATTAATTTGAGATTATGTGATGGTTAACACGTAACTGTATATAATAGTATTCTCTCCATCTGAGTTACTGTTATTATATGCTGGACCAAAGTTACGTCAGCTATTTAATTTTACTTAGTATGGTCAGTTGTCTAGATAGTAAAATTAAAAGAAATTAGCCTGTTTGGTCTTATGAATGATAGCAGACGTCCGCCCATCGTGGCATGCTATTCTCAGGTTACTAAGCTGCTAGCAAATTAATTTTAAACTAGTAGAGGGAACCAAATTAAAATAAATTCAAAATTTTGCTCATCATAATTAACAATTTTTTTTAATTATGTGATTCTCAGGATTAAAATGAATTTCAACCAACTCGCTTCAATACTCAAAGAAAACAAATTTATGGGACTAAATTTTGTTGACTGAAAATGTAACATGAATATAGCTTTAATTACAAATGGTATTCTTTCAATACCAGAAAATGTGTCTGTTTCAGAAAAAAAATTCTTCCTTGGGGTTAAAAGGCATGAAGAAGAAAAATATTCAGAAATAGGGAGACACATTTTCTAGAGTAGTTAGTGGGCCACGAACTGATGTGAAAAAGTCAAAAGGCAGATGTTTTCACGACAACTAGACCCGACACTGAAAAAAGTTATGTCTAGTATTTCTCAGAAGGTAGAACAAAAATGGTAATTTCTGTTCACTGATTATGGAAATATGTTTAGCGGCATTATCTACCGGTACCTGGTGTGTAGATACAGGAGGCACTAATCAGGTCTGTAATTCATTGCGGGGGTTCTAAAAAATTCGAAAACTTAGTGATGGGGAGATTTATCTGCATATGGGTAATAATACAAAGGTAAAAGCAGTTACAGTAGAAGATGTCACTCTCAGTTTTGATAGAGATCGAGTTTTAATATTGAGAGATTTTATTCATGTACCTGCCATTAGAAGGAACTTAGTTTTCGTTTCTAGATTGGCTAAAGATAGATATTTTGTTTATTTTAATAACTCTGTGGTTAT
>JAOTRH010487409.1:0-23270 GCA_034768845.1 Heliamphora exappendiculata
GGTTGGGCACACCATATCTTATTATGTGATTTCGTTGTTCTATAAATAAACAGTTGCGTACCCTATTAGGGTTAACGTGTCTTCATTAAGCTTAATACTATGTAATTAACATTTCTTGCTCTACTTGTTTGAATTCTCTAAAATCTTCTTCCAAAACCTTATCAGTGGTATCAGAGCAAAGCTTTCCTATCTCCTAAAGAATTGCAAGGAAAGATGGCTGATGGAACTAGGGCTCAAGAGGCATGAAGGACAGAAGCATCCATTAAGAGTTTGAAGGAAAGGTTTGATTGACATGAGGCAAATGAGGGTCAACAATTCGGAAATCATGAATGAGTTGGAGCAAATGATTGCAGCAACGAACATCAAAGATGATCAATTCATGGCCAAGGTTGGTGTCATCAAATGAACAGAATATGGTTGCTCAGAGCAGTGCAGTAATGAATTGCAGTCACAACTGGCAAAATAGATTCTCTAAAATTGACTTTCGTAAATTCTATAGGGAAGATCCAAAGGGATGGGTTTACAAGTGAGAGAGAATTTTGAGTTTCACAAGACTGATGAGGATCAGAAAATCAATTTAGCCTCTATTCATCTTGAAGACAAGGCATTACAATGGTTAAGGTGGTTTCAGAAAACCCACAAGCTCAGAAACTGGAAGGATCTGACATGGCGATCAGTTTCAGATTTGGATCAAGTGTTCACAATAATGCCATGGGAGAACTGACCAATCTAAGGCAATTAACAACAGTTAAGGACTATTAAGAAAAGTTTGAGGAGCTGTGAAATAAGACTAATTCTCTACCAGAGGAATTTTATGTGAGTTGCTTTTTCAGTGGGTTAAAGGAATAAATTAGAGTCAGATGTTTCGACCCATAATTATTTCACAAGAACTTAGTTTAGCAAGATTGTAGGAGGAAACTATAGAAACCTTGGCAAGAAAATCTAAAGAGTTTTACAAATCCACTCAACAGGTGATGGAGGAGAACAAGAATTAGAAAGGGAGACAAGCCAGTTATTAACCAAGAATTCCTCACAAATGGTAAGTGTGGAAAATAATAAAGGGTTGGAGAGCACCTTACTCGACAAAAAGATGACTTGGGAGGAATTGGAAGATAGAAGAATGAAGAGGCTGTGTTACGACTGTGATGAAAAGTATAGCAGAGATTATATATGTAAAAAAAGACAAATTATTTTTTATTGAAGCAGATTCAGAAGATGAGGAGCATGAAGACCAATATGGTGAGAAAGAACAAGTGTCTTCAATTGAACCAAATGAGGATTTGCAGATTTTCTTGCTTGCTTTATCAGGTTGTGTATTCTTATAGGACTATAAGGGTCAAGGGTAGGACTAAAAAAAGGATGATTACCACCACTCTCATTGATTCAAGAAGTACCCATAATTCCTTGGATTCTGTTGTGGCAAAAAGAACTGGCTGTCCAATTCAGTTTATTAATCCTTTGACTGTAACAGTAGCATATGGTACCAAGTTGTTCAGTAAGGCTATTTGCAAGAATTTCAAGTGGACTATGCAAGGTACTGAATTTAAATCTGACTCAATACTGCTTCCATTGGGAGGGTGTAATATGGTTCTTGGGGTGCAATGGTTCTCAACTTTAGGACCAATCTTGTGGCATTTTAAAATTTTAAAATTTTAAAAATGGAATTTACAGTGAATGACAAGAAACATGTTCTGAGGGGATGCAGTGGTGGTGAAGTGCAACATGTTACATTTAAACAAAAGAAGAAGTTGTTACAGAAATAAACACCAGGAGGTATTGATGCAGACAATAGATGGAAATAAAAATCAAATATGGGATGGTATTTTATTAATTGGAGATTGTAGTTTATTTTATTCAATTTCCTTATAAGAACTAGGTTTCTTTATTTGTCAAGATTTGAATGTATTAATTAGGAGATTATTTGTTTTCATTTTATTAAGGATTTTAGCTTCTTTTTAACTAGGGTATCGGGGTTATAAATAAGAGGTCTTATGAATGTATTAATCAGACTTGGATAAATAATAATTGATATTGAGTTGTGTGATTCCTCTCCCTTTTATGCCTTCTCTATCGCATCTGTCTGGTTTTCTTTTTTAATCTTTGTTCTTCTTTTTCTCTCTATTAGTGCTACATCATTCTGTTCTTTTTCTTCTCTCTATTGGTTCTACATCATATATAGCTCAATTGTGCAAGCTAGAGGTTGTAGCAACAAGTCAAGAGGTAAATAAAGATGTGGCCGATCTCTTAATAGAATTCTCTTATATTATTTTGGAACCGAAAGAGTTACCTCCACCTAGGGATCAAGACCATAGAATTCAATTGAAAAGTGGAAGTCAGCCAACAAACTTGATGCCTTACTAGTACCCTCATATTTAGAAAAATGAAATTGGAAGTTAGTCAATAAAATGTTAGGCATTGGTATTATTAGGACTAGTGTTTGCCCCAATTCTTCACCACTATTGTTGGTTAAGAAAAAAGAGAACACTTGAAGAATGTGTGTGGATTATCGAGCTTTGAACCAAATTACAATCAAAGACAAGTTTCCAATTCCAGTGATAGATAAGCTATTGGACGAACTTTATGGTGCAAGGTTCTATTCCAAATTGGATCTCAGATCTCCATATTACCAGAATAAAATGCATCCAGATGACATTGAGAAAACAACATTCAGGACATACGAGGGCACTATGAGTTCTTGGTTATACCATTTGGCTTGACTAATGCCCCTTCCACTTTTCAAAGCTTAATAAATCATGTTTTCATACCTTACTTGAGGAAATTTACCTTGTGCTCTTCGATGACATACAAGTTTATAACAAAATTGGGAGGACCATTTATTGTATCTTAGGAAGATATCTAAGTGTGCTTTTGGTCAGACACAAGTTCAATACTTGGGTCAAATCATATATGGACAAGGGGTTTCACCCGACCCTTCCAAAATTGCAATTATGGTAAATTGGCATATACTTAAATATTTGAAGGCTTTTTTGGGTTTAACAGGTTACTATAGGAGGTTTGTCCAAAATTATGGAAAAAATAGTCAGTTTCTTACCAATCTACTCAAGGACTCTTTCCGTTGGGATGAACAAATTGAAGCATTGCATTTTTTGGATTTCTACTCACGTTTTGGCCCTCCCTGATTATAATAAAACTTTTGCGATAAAATGTGAAGCTTCTAGTAATGGGATAGCCGAATAGGTGTTGTTTTGATGCAAGAAGGACGACCTATAGCCTTCTTTAGCAAAGCTTCAGCTCCCAAGAATTTGGGACTGTCCACTTGTGAGAAAGAATTGTTGGCACTGGCGATTGCAGTAAATAAATGGAGGCAATACTTACGAGGAAGGCATTTTCAAGTTAAAATAAATCACCAGAATCTAAAATTCATTTTAGAGCAAAGGGTGACAACACTAACGCGGAAAAAATGAAAAATTATTGGGTTATGACTATGAGATTGTGTATAAGAGTTGTAAAGAGACCAAAGTGGCTAATACTTTGTCAAGAAGAGAGGAAAGTAAGGTAGTTGCACTTTTTGTAGTTCTTTGTAGTTGGATTAAAGAGTTACAGCAAAGTTGGGAAGAAGATGAGGCAATCAAATATTTGATGAAAGAAATTCAGCAAAATCTAGCTGTACATTACAAGTATGTTTGGAAACACTGAATGCTGTATTATAAAGGTAGATTAGTGGTTGGGGATAATGTACAACTCAAGGCCAAAATCATTCTCAAGATGGGCATAACAGTCCAGCTAGTGGACATTCAAGTAGAGAGCGAACCTATCGTAAAATCAAGCAGTCATTTTACTGGAAATGAATGAAAAAAGATAATTCACACTTGGGTTTCAGAATGTGATGTTTTCCAAAAGAACAAAGGGGAGAATGTGAATACGTCAGGTCTTTTACAACCTTTACCTATACCCACTCGAACTTGGGCTGACATTTCCATGGATTTTATAGGTCTTCCTCTCTCCAATGGCAAAAGCAGAATTTAGAAGGTGGTTGAGAAACTTACTAAGGCTGCTCACTTTATTCCACCATCTCATACTTATTTAGGTAGTGTGGTTGCTCAAGTTTTCTATAGATCATATTCACAAATTACATGTATGTCTGCGTTTATTCTCTCACAAAGATCCTATCTTTACAAGCAAATTTTGGCAGGAACTTTTAAAACTATAAACATTTCAGTTGAATCTCAGCTCTTCATATCATCCTCAATCTGATGGATAGACAGAGGTAGTTAACAGGTGCATAGAAAATTATTTGAGGTGCATGGTGGGTGAAAGAAAATTATTTGAGGTGCATCGAAAATTATTTGGCAGAATGGTGGTATAATAATACCTTTCATTCTTCCATCGGAGTTGCAACTTAAGCTACTAATGGCCAACCACTACCTTCGATGCAATATTATTTGCCATGTGAAGCAAAGGTTGATGCTACATATTGCATATTAAAAGGTCGAGATAGTTTGTTTATTGTTTTAAGAGAGCATTTGCAACAGCCACAACAAAGGATGAAGCTTTATGCTGATAAACACATATCTGACAGGGAATTTGAAGTAGGTGGTTGGGTGTATCTTCGATTACAACCTCACAGACAGACTAGTGTGGCTTTGAGAAGGAATGCTAAACTTGCAGTCAAGTTTTTTGGTTCCTTCAGGGTGTTGGAGCACATTAGACCAGTAGCTTACACATTAGAATTGCCTCTTACTTCTCATATATATCCAGTCTTTCATGTGTTCTGTCCTAAGAAGAAGCTTGGTCAAGATACTGTTGTTCAAAATCAACTTCCACTCATAGGTCCTAAGGGCTATTTTAGGTTAAACCAGTGGCCATTTTGGATCGTTGTTTGACTAAAGATAATCATCACCCTATTACTCAAGTTTTGGTCCAGTGGTCCAATTCAATTCCAGAGGGCACTACTTGGGAGAATTTGTATGACTTGCATCATAAACTTCCTCACCTTTAGGTTTAGCCTTGAGGACAAGGCTATTTTAAGCGGGAGAGAATGATACAAGACCTTGATTGGATAGGGGATGTGTGCTGAGAGTTAGAGAGTTAGTAGTAAAAGGGGGAAAAAACAGATTGTTAGTTAGGTACTTATGATCAGGAGTAGAGGGATATAAAAGGGGTCTGGGAGAAGGGAGAATGGGGATTTTTTTGTTGTAAAACAGTATAGGATTTTTTTTTTTGTAAAACGGTATAAAGGGATCCAGCCATGTTTCTTTATAGGATTTTTGGTTATCTCGGATACGTTATTAGAGTCACATTCCGAAACATTTTCAGTACATTCTACGTGAAGCCATGTTACAACTCACCAAGGAGATCATATCTACCCAGATCAATGTACCAAATGTTTCTTCATAGGATTCTTGGTTATCTACGATACATTATCTAGAGTCACATTCCCAAATAATTTGATAACATTCTACATAAGAAAGATGCGATCATATCTACTCAGATCAATGGCCCAAAATCATAAGACACTTGGGCAATGAAGAACCACATTTGGCATGGTTAAAATAAGAAACTCAAAAAACCCCGCATGTGATGATGTTCTATCAGAAGTAGCAATGAAAGAATACGAAAAATCGGCTACCAAAGATTTGAATTTTTTCATCTGAAAAAACTCTTAAACATAACAGATTGAATGTCTCAACCTTAATTCCTACATTTCAACATTTTGGCTAGTTTTTTTAGTGAAATTTGTGATAAAGTGAAGCAGTTCGCCTTCCCTGATGATCGAAGAATAAATCAGGGGAGGGCTTTTAAGATGGTTACACGGTGGGCATCGTAGACCAACTAATGCTCCAACAAGAAGTGAGTTTATCCAAGTGGAGGATGCCAAAAAGAACAAGAATAAGACCAAGAAGGACCCTATGGATTTCCATCTGATTAAACTCAATCGTTTCCAACACCAGTGACCTTCTTTTCTCATTCTATTTCTTAAGATCCTCAGTAATTTCAACTCCTGGCAATAACAAACCTTGCGTACCTTTTCACTTGATAACCTGTCCACTACCCCTAACTCAATCAAAAAAAAAAAAAACATCCGCTTCAACCACATCCCTTGTTTTACACAAGGTAAACCCATGCTTCCAAAGAAAGATCCATTAACTCATATGGCTCAATAAATAAGGGGAAAAACCCTCACCACATAATTAACCTGAGAACACCCTGAGGCCACATTAAAATCCACTCCAATATACCACGGCTTATCCCACCTATCTTTTGCCACCTTAATTCAACCCACCACTCTCTTCTACTAGGCTACATCATTGTACCATAAAACTCCGAAGAACGATCCAACAAAAATTATTAAGAGGATTTACTTTTTGTGCCTGAAGGGTATTAATGTAACTGTGTCGTGGTGTGATTTAATATAAATAGACTAGCAAATTTGCCAGTGCATTAAGGCACGTTTCAATATAATTTGATGTGAAGATTAATTTTGTACATCAATCAATAACAAAACAAAATAAA
Source organism: Heliamphora exappendiculata (assembly GCA_034768845.1). Taxonomy (NCBI): domain Eukaryota; kingdom Viridiplantae; phylum Streptophyta; class Magnoliopsida; order Ericales; family Sarraceniaceae; genus Heliamphora; species Heliamphora exappendiculata. The sequence continues at coordinate 6,475 of JAOTRH010487409.1, forward strand.
AAACTACTCAGAGAGACATTGTATTGAAAAATTAATTAAATCGCAATCTGAAAATTTTATTAAATAACATATTTAAGTTTGTGTATGCTCATCCGTAATATCTACTACCAAGTCACAGTTTGACATTCTGATAAAATTTTATTAGCCTTAAAAATTCTATAAAAACTAAAATGTTTTACAACTAAGCTTCGTCTTTTGAATTTGGAAATTGGAAATACAGAGGACATTTGAATTTAGAAACCGAAACAAGAGAGAGAGATGGAAATGAATTTATAAGTTTTTTAAGAAAACAAATCTATTCATTAAATTATAAGAATCAAGACATCCAAGTCTTCTACCATACCACATAGGACAATGGTCACATATATTTTGATTTTTGAATGTTAGTACCTTGATTTACACATTGGTAGGTTGTTTTTGGGCACCACAAAAGAAGGCTTCACATGAGTGACCCTATTCGGTTATGATTTGGTCCGATCTACAGTTTGTTTCCTAATTTTGTTCATTTTTCCTGTGAGACTTTGTACGTTTTATTTTGATATATATAAATGATGACGTGTTTTCCTTCATGTTATATATCATTGATGTATGGTTTATGTTTTGGAATTGTAGAACAGCATGTATAGATGTGTTTTACACCTTCTCAGATCTCATTTAGGCTTGTTTGGTTGGCTTTGGAATAGAAATCCCGAGACCAAAAACAGTAGGTTGAGACACTTGGGTTCGGTCGACTGGAGGGCTTGGTCCAGTCGACTGAACTGGTTTTCTTGAGTTCGGTCGACTGAACTGTGGCGGTTTACGTTTTTCGACGAGCTTCAGTCGACTGAACTGCTTTTTGGCCGAATCTATAAGTAGTTCCAGGGGCTGGAATGTTTGGAAAAACTTATTTCTTCCACTCTCTTTGCCTTCTCTCTACATATTTGACATGTCCGAGCCTAGATTTTTACAATCATCTTGTGGATCCCTGCTATTTACGTTGCTAGCTTCGTGTCCGGCCGATCAGATTCTTGTTCCGACGTGGTTCGGATTTTGAGGCTTTGAGTTTCGACTCGCCAAGGTAGGATTCTAGACCCTACTGCTGTATTATCGTATTATATGTAATTGTATGCTTTTTCATCGGTGGAAAATGCATGAAATGTCATATTTATGTTTAAACCTTGGTTTTTAGGGTAAAAAGTATGTTTTTCGCTTTTCTTGACTTATTACACCGTATGACACGTGGTTTTATGATTTTCAAATGGTGTTCTTAAAAACGGTGAAAAAATTATAGTTTTTGAATGTAAATCTCAACATTTTATGTTTTGGAGATTTGGAACTCACCTTCGAGGTTGAGTCTCAGGTTTTGAAATGTTTTGTTGAAAACGTGCGCAGCGTAGGTACTCAGGTCCTTCGGGTTAGTCCCCGTAAATTGAGACGGTTTAATGCTTAGTTCCCTCGGGTTGTCGCCCGTAAATTAAGTGATTCGTTATGGTGCTCCGTATAGAACTTGTCATTACCTAGCAGGTCTTGAGAAATGCTGGAACTAGGTAATGGGCAGGAGTCTATAGTTGTTACCTTTATCCCCTTGTGATGGAGTCGGTACATAGGATCATATTCTTCTTCTTTTTCCACGATGGTACATTCCGTGAGGAAACGATATTTTAATTACTGTTTCCCTTCAACTGTAAAATGTGTTTTACATTGTATAAATGCTTAATTGTGAAAGAAAAACTGTTTTGGAGGTTTGTGGGAAACTTGGAGTTTTATGACGTAAAACCTTTTGGCTTGTGGTTGAGTACGCTCCCACCCTATATGAATGCATATTTCCTGTTTTACAGCTGTATTGTCTGTTTCTATTCGGCTTCGACTCACGGGTGGAATTTTCTGTACAAAATCTTTTTCAGGTGATGATGATATGGATGAGATGTAGCTTTGGCGGTGCCCGTGGTAGCGGAAGACTTTTATAGTTTTCCTTTTGGGTATGCCTGATCCTGAAGGCAGTTGTTGTACGCCGTAAGGCGATATACTGTATGCATGTTGGAACTGTATGTTTTTCTTTATGAGAGATGTATCTTTTTTGGGTTTTTCCTTTATTTCAACAGATGGTTTTAATGATATAAAACTCTATTTTATTAAAACTGGTGTTTGGTGGATTTTCACGCGACCCCGAGTTTTGGGACGTGACATTTCCAATCTATTTCACTCCTTGTTGATCAGCCTATTATGGGCACTATTCAAGGTTGCCCTAAGGCTCTTTTTAGGTCTAATCTGGTTTATATATTTGGTTATAACATCTTTTTGGCTAGTTTTCTCAATTATTTTTTGGATCAATTTGTATGTTGGGTTAATTTGCTATGGCTGAAGATAAATCAATGTTTCAAAAAGATGAATGGGCTTAATGACATGGGCTCAAGCTTTTAAAGTTTTCCTCAAAGGCAAGAAACGATTGAGAACCGCACATACTCTTCTTACACAAGGAGATTCTATATTTGCAAATTGGAAAAGTACACTTTCAATTGTTATGGGTTAGTTATGGTCCAGTCGGGAGCCACACCACAACAGTGTAATTTTATGGCATTTCAAAAAAAATATTTGGGATTGTCTTACCGACTTCATCTCAAATTAGAGTAATATTTCATGGGTTTTGAAACTTTACGATAACATTCTCACCACTAAACAATCTAGTAAACCTCTAACTGAGTATTATAATAGTATGAAGAATCTCCGGGAACATTTGTTGCAATATCGACCTTTTTCCGAGATTTATTGCAAAAGAAGTGTCATTGAGAGAGTTTTATGGCTGCATATTGCTTTATCGTCACGACCTTAGCCAGTGTGGGTTCAAAAATCAAATTATTGACATTGCCCATTGCCGCTAATGTCAATTTTAGATTATTACGTCCTTTTTTGGGACAAACCATATGTTGTTTCTAGCTCTTTTATTCCTATTTCAGAGTAGTGGTAGTCGTGGTAATATTCGTCATGGCCGTGGAGGTCATGACTTGCGTAGTGGATCATGTGATGGCAATCTTATCACTTATCGCAGTAAAAAGCAAACCCTAGTTGCTCATTCGAGTACTGACGATTAGTATCGTAGTATAGCTTACGACTTGTGAGATTTTATGAGTCTGATCTCTAACTTAGCATTGGCATTATTACTCATGCTCCTATGCAAATGTTTTGTGACAACTAGACCAATATGTTCATAACTAATAATCCAACCTTCCATTAACGACAAATCATGTCAAGGTTAATTGTCATTTCATCCGAGATTTATTAAAAAAGATACATATTATCAATCCTTATATTCATTGAAAAGATTAGGTAAGAGATATCTTTAGAATGCCCTCAGCTCGTACCTCTTTTCAACACTAGGCTTTCAAGTTGGATAAGTTTGAACTCTATACTTTGGCTTGAAATGGGGTGTTTGAATATTTATTTTATGTTTTAAGAGTATTATTGTCATTGTACCGTGGTGTGATTTCATATAAATAGATGTGAGATAAAGAGGATTGATTATGTTCCCTGAAACCTATTTCCAAATCCTTATTTTTCTCTCATTCAACGCTTTTATACTTACTTCATATTTTAACTAAACTATCATCCACATTTACAAATAAGCAAGATGCTAGGAATCCACAAATAAACCTATCGGCCCTCATCACACTATTCTCCACTGCTGGAAGGATGCCCCCATCATCCCATTAATCGAGCTCACATTCTCATTCCACTAACCGATTATTTTGCAAACTTTGAACAACCTCTCTAATCAGACGCTAAATTTTAGGTTCCTAACATACCACATCAACTTTCCAGTTCCAAATCAAGGGTTTCACAACCTTCCTCTTGTTTGAGACATTTAACCCTCACACATTCAACAACACAATATTAAAGTTTCCTGCAAAACTGAAGCTGGTATCTTCCCCTTATATCCACTGCTTCCTCCCCCTAACTGAACATTGTCCTTTCTCCTATCATACTTAATGGAGCAAACTAGCTTTTTTTATGTCCTACAAATCTGGGATCTCCATCTTTCCTCAATTGCTTTCACAAACATCAATTAACATCCAAAGATAGGATAATACATATATTACATTGCACAACACTATTGATGTGACGTTTATCTATGCAGCACATTAAATGCTAAGATTTGTTTGATCTAATGGCTACAATTGTATGTACATTTTTCTCTTTCACCTTTTTACACCACTCCCTCTCCTCTCTCCATTTAAAATTTAACTTCCCTCTCTTTTCATTTTAAATCTAACTTTTTTCTCTCCCTTTCATAAAAGAATTTAGCAAAAGTTAAGGTATAAAAATTATTTTAAGCATATATGCCTACATACATGGCTAAAAACATAAAACTACATTTTTTTAATTTGCAGATTTTTTTGTTGCTTTTAGTTGATATTAAGAGCATGTCTAACAACAATTATTAGCAATGTTAGAAGATTGTGGTGAGCTTAGTGAAAATTATTTAATATGCTGTTACTATTAATATTTGAAGAAATTGATCATTGTTTAAAATTAATTTTATAAAATTAAATAAATGTTCAAAGTGCCTTTAGGCACAGATAATTACTAGTTTTAGAACATTATCTCTAACAACTTCCATGAGTTGTCCCATCTACCTTTTAAAGCCTTCGCATGAAACATTGAGAAAAATAATGAATGAACTTCATTTTCCTCTCACCCAATCTGACCATTCCCTCTCTTTTGCTTCCAGAAACATATCAACTTTATTCATCAGTTCTTCAACCACAATTGCCCGAGTAGAGCAACTTTCAGTAGACTAAACATCCGGACTCACTTCCCCTCTCATTGTAGGAGTTCCTCGAGTCCCTCGAGGCCCTCTCACCTTTCCTGATTTGCACCTCCAAAGTATCTTATCCATACCCAAAAGTCCTAATCTTCTCTCCCTTCCATTCACACAGCTTCCTAACAACATCCACCATCCATCATTGGACACTGGCCCAATCGCTTCTGACCTTCGCGGGTTCATATCACCCTCGTTGTCCCTAACTACCAAAGTTATCGCAGTACTTTGCTTTTCTTCCCTTTGACATCCATCCTCACTGCTGCAGCCCATAAAGTAGCCCTCAAACTATTCCTCCCCAACCAAACAAGTCACCCCTGCACCCGTTCAGCTGCGTCAATCTCTCACAACCATTGCAGTAGTTCTAGCTTCCTCCATTTCACAGATCCAGATGTTGTGTCCTATAGATTTTCCCCAACAAACCTCCTATTTCTGTTTCCAATAAGAAGAGAAGAAAGAGGAGAAAAAAGAGAATAAACAAGATGCATATTAGAAAGTAAAGGCGCAAAACTAACTGGAGTTGTGGGCTTCAAAGAAGATGGGTCAGATTTTAGTGCTAAACACCTCTAGTCTTAGTATCCAGCTGATGCAGCCCAAAATACATAGAAGCATGCCTAATAAAGCTTGCTTGCTTCCTTAAATTCTCCATTCCATATCCATAAGCACCTGGCCCAAACTTAAAAACTGAGTCCCGCTAACCTAATTAAAATGCTAGGTATCAATCCCCATAACCAAATGGCTTCCTTAATGGCTTCTGGCATAGCCATATATTCATCCTCCGTCGTTGATAGTGTAACTGTTGCCTGCAAAATAGAGTACCAACTCACCGGTCCTCCAGCCCTTGTAAACATATAACCAGCCGGTAATTGAGCAACGCTTGTCAAGATCACGCGCATAATCTAAATCCACGCAGCCAACAATAAATATATCGGTTGCATCACTTCTCTCAAACTTCAAAGCAAGATCTATGATCCCCAAAATATATAGCAAAATCCATTTAGATACAATGCCAGTGTTTTCCTTGGGCCATGCATATATCTAATTACCATATGCATATATCTAATTACCATACTAACGGGTTATAGCACACAAGATCTATGGTCCTCAAAACATATTGCAGAATTCATTTCGCCACTTGCCGGTATGTTTTCCCTGAGTCACGCATATATCTACTTAACATAATAACGGCCTAGAAAATATTAAGCTTAGTACACACCATGGGATACATAAAGCCATCAACCAAATTTGCACAAGGAACTTGAGACATATACCATTGGTCCTCATCAGAACTAAGAGATAACGTTGCACTGCACTGAGCTTAAAGCCAGAGCAGTACTTATCAACTTTGTATTCATACTACATATAAGAATTTTATTATAATCTATAACAAATAATAATGTACAATTCATTCACAAAAAATACAAGTGTACGACCATTGTTATTATTTTTTTGGGTAAGTACAACCATCGCTATCAATTAAACAAGAATAAAGAAATTGAGAATGGTAGGCATTATTTTATAAGTAGATACACAAGTATAATTATATATTATAAAAAATTGTAAAATGAAGTGACATCTTACGATTTACAATTCATTATTCATTATTTTAACAAAACGATTCATGATTCGATTCACGATTTGACAACCATGGTAGTAACAACAAAATGAATGTATTCTTGATTTGATTTTATATTTATGGATAACAATTGAAAGAAATAATATTTTTTTTCAAAAGTGTCTTAGTTGTATTCATATCCTACTTTTTAAAATTTTGTATCCATATTGTATTATGTTTGTATCGCATATCCATATCAGTGCTTTCTAGCACACTTTCCTTGGCCCAGTCATACACTTCAATGGCTAGTGGAGGATCACCAAACAACGAAAACGGGTTGGTCTCCAAAAAATCAGTCACTCCAAGGCAAAACCTTTGTTGCCTCATCCTTCAAAGGAAATAGAAACAAATAGAAAATCCACTCAATTCTTAGACGTAGACTGAAATAAAGACTCCTCAACTACTGTACCAACACATAAATCTTCTCATTCTCCAACGATGTGAGCCCAAAGCTCTGAAACGGCCCATCAAATATCTTTAAAAGAAATCCATTATCTCCTAGCACAAAGGAGGATCCACTTTTATATTGTCCCCTCTATAAAACTATCGTGACTGAACTTTCTGGCCGTATTTCCAACTCCACTACATCCAGGAACAATCTCATATTCTGAGATAAAACCTGCTTCTCACTCATAGCAGTCCCGAAAAGGCTTTTGTAATGCCTTTACATCCCAAGAGATACGCCCCACTTCTGGAACACATCCATTTTCCATCATAAACTCTCACCTACACCTTGACAAACCTCCCCATCCTATTCTTCAAACACTGATGCAAAACCAATATGTCCCTCCCAAACAAAAATTTCAAAACCCTTCAATTTCCTTCTCTGATTCTTGCACGAGTTGTTCACATTGTTGAGATATAATGATATGTATAAAAGGGCAATTATGTAATTAACTATTGTTGGGAAGTAGTTATCAAAATAGAGGAGACTGATCCAATAAGAGTTATGCTCTTCTCTTGTTTTATACTCTTTTTTATTTCTCGTTTGTAATTTTATCTCTAACAAGATATCAAAGCACCAAACCCAATGGAGGAAAGGATTAAAACTGTTTTGATTTGAGTGTTTTCTACCTTAAGCTTCTCTTTTTGTTCTCCTTCCAGAATTTCCTTCTTTTTCTCTCTTTATTCTTTTTCTACAACTTGTACAAGAATAAATTGCACAGAACAAAAGGGTTTACTGAACTTTTGTTTTTCTGTTTGAGTAATCCTCATGGCTTATACCCCGTGTTGTGATGGATTTGGAGATTTGAACTGATTCTACAAGCCAAAACCTTTGTTAATATTTTTTTGGCGTGATTGGTAACTGTGATTGTTCACTTACTGGTTGCTTTTATAAGGTTGGGGTCACCCACTCTAGGGCTTTATACATAGGTAAATTCATCATCTTCATCGACATAGAGGTTGAAGTTTAAGTTGCTCAGGTCATTCAACTGATAAATGGCTCAAAAGAGCCAGCATAGTAATAGACTAATAGTACATAAACACTATTTCCAAAAATGGAAAGTGAAAATAGAACAAATACGTATAAACATGTGTCACTCCTTTTGAGGTGATTTTATAGAGTTTTTTGTCGCACCCACGCCCTAAGGTCTTTTCAGCACCGATGCCCAGGTATACAATTCACAGCTAATTACTCATCTTGGTGTCTACTTACAATTGCATTCCATAATCCTTAAACCACTTATTGTCTTACTTCTAAAGCATCTCCAGTGAAACTAAACTTTTGAGTTTACCCTACTACTCTCTTAGCAGTTTAGCAAAATGAGAAACCTCCTTAGTCTAGTTTATTTATGAGAATAAAGGGAAGAAATAGCAGCTTAATATTGATCCCTGATTATTCTGACCAGTGACCAAATCATGCTAAAAGAGATCCCACCAGAAGGCAGAATTTCCATCAACCAAATGTGTCCTCTTCTCTTCTAATACATAGTCTCCAGTACCCTGAGAAAACAGTCCTAAATCAACAGGAACCAAAAAAAAAATGAAGTAAAAGAAAATGTAAATTTTCTGATTCCACTGCTGCCCTTATTCTCTCGTTGTTATAACATGATGACGGTGATGAAGAGATGATAGTTCTTATTGTTATTAGATCAGATGTTGAATTTTGAAGCATTGCCAATTGAAAGAAAATTACCTATGCAAGTGCAAACAATTAAATTAATTATCCGGCATTGCCACTGAAAAAGGGTAAGAATGCTGTCACCTTTAGATGCAGCCCATCTTGAAACACACATACTAGAACCGAAACTATGCAATTGTTTCAATTTTAGTTTTTTTCTCCTATGGTAACATGGCAAGGTGAACAAAAACTATTTGAGCAAATTAACACTATCAATACTGACATGACAAAGACAAGCCAAGCAGCAAACAGACTAAATCAGCAATTGGCAAATGGCCCAACTCCCATGGTCGTCTCCCCAAGCTAAATTGCTCACACCTTAAACACTTAGCTACGCTCGTTCGCCTAAACAGTTTGACAAGCTGCCTCCCAAAATAAAGCAAAAGTTGTATTTTAACAAGAACCGCAACTGAAACACTAATAAGGACGTTCAGAAAATGCACGCTCCAATTTACTTCAAAATTAAACTCCGCTTTGTCTGCACTACACCCGGTCAGTCACACTGCACTAGCGCGTACTTCAAAGCCATGAAATAGCCTTGGAAACCTAGTCCCAGTCAATCATACTACAAACCTCTCACAAATCAATCAATTCCACAACAAATCCTAAATCAAAAGATCTGCTCTAGTGCCCCAATACAACACAACAGTTAACACCATTTGTTGTTTGCCCCTTCGGAGTGTGTATCGAGCATTCTTTGTGTATCTTCTTTTTGTTTTTTGGGATAAACTAAACGCTTACTTAGCAACAAATAATAATAATGCAGAAACAAACATATCCAATTTCAATTTTGGGTATGTTTGTTTCTAGAGCATATTTGTTCACAGATTTCCCCTAAATCCAATCATGCCCTGATTCAAAAAAACAACCATACAAATCACTAAATCGTTCAAGAACCCACTATTTATTGGGGAAAACCAGTAAATCTAAAGCATACCCAGATGCCAAAAAACGAAAATAGCATCAATAAGAGGATTTTGAACAAAACCAAAAAAAAAAACTTACATTGCTTCCTTTCCAAACTTGATACACACGTTTAGCCATAAAAGCACCACCGGCGTGCTCTTCACTAAGGAAGAGAGTCGAAGACTTGGAAGTCGAAGCAGCTCATCCCCCTCGCTAAGACCATCGAAAACTCTGGGAAGAATTCGATCGATTGGCCTATATACTTTTTGTGAGGGCAAATACAGGATTATTATTGGGTTTTTAGGATCTTCTGTGAAATAAAGATTGAGATTTGATGTTTGAAGAGAGAGAAAATTGGAAGGAATTTTTGGGGGTCCTCGCTTTTGCGATCCGAGAGAGAGAGAGAGAGAGAGAGAGAGAGAGAGAGAGAGAATGGATGGCGGGTTTTTGGAATTTTTATTTTGAAGTGTTTTTAACGATGGAATGTTGTGGGATTTGGGAAAGCCTTCCATACGAATAGGAATACGAATACAGGTACGGGTAATCATTTATATTATTTATATAATATAATATATAATATTTTTATTTAAATAAATAAATAATTTTTATTAATAAGTTTTAATTAAAGAAACAAATAATTTTTATAATTTTTTAAAGAGTGAGTATTAAATTATTTTAAAAAATATTTAAAAATAAACTCATACGATCTTAAAATATTTAAAAATTAGGGAGGAGGCCGATCCTATGTGCAAGTATTTAATTGTATAATTTATTTTTATATACAATTAAATATAAATAAATTATATTTATTTTCAAAATAAATGATTTAAGTTTAATTTTAGATTTTAAAAACTATCATAAATAATTGGTAAAAAGCGAATAAATATTTATACAGGCTGTATTGATATTTGTAAAAGTAATTTATTTTATTTTTAATAAAAATATTTTGAGTAATATAATAGTTTTTACTTGAAATAATTTTTTATTTATTTATTTATTTTATTTATATTTTTAACGAGTTTTTTATAATAGTTCAGTCAAGTTATTATATTTTTTTTAATTCTCTCGTCAAGACAAGATGAAAAAATAAAAAAATTGATTTAAAAATTAAAAAAATTAAAAAATATCAAAATAAGTTTATAAGTCAAATTTAATGTTACTTATTTTTGTATTTAATAAATTTTTATATTTTTTTATTATATTTTTTATTTTTATCATGGCGATTCTTAAAAATAAGAAAAATACAAAAATAAAAAATCTAGAATTTAGACCAATTGGAGGCGGTACAAAATATATTAATATTTTTAATGTAGTAAATCTCTCCTCTAAAGTTGTGTTAATAATTAAAAATTTTTGTTTTTATTAGACTATTATTCATGACCCAACCCAATTAACGACGTTTCTGCTAAAATTGTATGATTTTTTTGGTATAATGATTTAAAGACATTTATTAAACCAATTAATTATTTTATTTTACTTAAAGTAATAAAAATATAATAAACTTAACTTTAAATGAAATTAAGTAACGATATCTAACTGAATAATTTAACCATCACAATCCCACTTTTTATGCACTTTCACTTAAATGACTAATATCGTTACATATGATTTATTTTTTTAATAAATTATATGATTTTTTTGGACATTTATGGCTTACTTTTTTTTAATTTAACTTATATAATAAAAAATAATAAACTTAACTTTAAATCAAATTAAGAAACAAGACGTAAATGAATAGTTTAACCATCACCATTTTTTATGCAATTTATATGGGTGTTTGGCAATATTACTGTTTGTAACTTTTAGTTTTTTATCACTAATTTTAAGTATAAATTATAAATTTTTTTAAATATTTATAATTTTAGCTCCAACTTATAGCTATTTTTTTTATTTCTATTACAAGTTATAATATTTACTAAATACTCTCAATTTTTACTACAATATACAATTTATAAGTTACCATCAGTCATTTGCCAAACATCAAAAGAACACTTACTTGGTGTGATGAAAACTGTTTGCATATTTTGAATACCAAAAATATCCTTAATTAGTTTTTTTAATGCCAAAACAGCTTTATTATTTATTTATTTAATTTACTTTAATTTTACACAAATACGTGTGTTTACTGCTAATTTCTCTTAAATGACTATTACCGTTACATATGGTTGTTGTTCTCTTTTTGAGAATTATAGGTTTTATTTTGGACATTTATGGCTTTATTTTTTTTATTTAATTTAAAGTAATAAAATATAATAAATTTAACATTAAATCAAATTAAGAAAGGAGACCAAAATGAATAATTTAACCATCAAGACCCCACTTTTTATGCAATTTCACTTAAATGGCTATTACCGTTACATGTGATTGTTTCTCTTTTTTGAGAATTATATGATTTTTTTTCTGGACATTTATTGCTTAATAGAATAATAGGTTTTATGACAATTTATTACTTTTTGATTTAAGGAAAAAAAAACCTCATTAAGAAAATTATTAGCTTGTTTGGCAATAGTGGTTTTTTTTATCTCGTGGCTTATTTGGCATTAAGTGCTTGTTTAAGATGTCTAAAAAATTTAACTTTTGAGAAGTTTAATTTTTTTAGAAAAAAATATGAATAAAAAAGCTAAATTGTTTGTTATAATTTGTTGTAATAGCTTTTTGTTTTTTTTTTTTATTAAAATGTCTAAAATGTCCTTTTTTTTATTTTGTAAGTTAGTGTTTGGAATTTTGACATGGTTTTTTTTATTTTTGTGACAATGGTTGATTTTTTTAAGTAAGGATTATAGTAATTTTGTTTGAAAAATGTTAAGGTGTTTGGATTATGTGTTGATTTTTTTTTTAATTAAGAGATTGAAAAAAAAATTAATTAACTTTTTTTAAAACCAAACAACACTTAAAAGCCAACTTTTTTTTACAAAAATAATTAGTTTTAAAGCTATCCTAAACAGCCCTAAGCCATTTTCTATTGCTCTCCATTGTCTTGAAATGAATTATTTTTCTCATTGCCCTATACATCCAAATATTATGAGCCGCTATATTTTGTGAAACAAATTTGAATTTTATTTTGAAATAAATTTTGAAAATTCTAAAAATACATTTATTGTATGTTTGTGAAATTTGTGTTCTTAATTTTTTGAAGTATTTTAAATAATTATTATTATTTTAAATTTAATATATTTTGTTGGTAAGGTCACATCATATGTCCATAATATTAGTCAGTTCAAGAATTAAACACAACAATAATTTAAAGTAAATTCACTAAAAAAATCAATCTCAAAAAATTAGAGATGTTGTTGCCGCTATTGTCAGTGACGGCTCCAAAAATTAATTTTGAAGGTAAATAATTAATTAATTCAAATTTTATAAATTTTAAAAATAAAATAAATTTAATATATTAATATAACTATTTTCATAAAAAAATTATAGATAGATAGACTTTTACAATTGCTCCTGACGTCTTTTTATATTTTGAAACTATAACATAATGATTTCGTTATCAATACTATCAGATACACATTTTTTAATGTAATCGAATAATTATTTATTCATTCATCTTTCATTTGGTTATACAATCGGTTCTTTATAATTTTTATTGTTGAAAAAGCATTTTTGTTAAATGTTTAAATATTTGCTTAGAGTTTCTCAGTTTTTTGTCGGAGTGTTCAAAATTTTAAATTGTTAATACAAATATAAATGTAAATATAAATACATATATATATATATATATATATAAATTTTTAAACAAACAGTAATATTGCCAAGATATAACTGTTTGCTACATTGCACTACACTACCTTGCTCTAGCAAAAGTCTGTTTCATCGTGGCAATGGGGAACCTGTATGTGCTGTGCATCAATGCACAAAATAGTATGTTCTGTTAGTTATATATTTTATTTTTAGTAATTAAATAAATGTTAACCGATCACTTATATATATAGATGGACCGAAGGGAGGGATGGGGGCTGTTGCCTCCCCAAGATTTTGAAAAAATTCACTATTATAGTAGTATTAATTCAAAATATTTCATAATTATATAGGTTCGCCCTTCTAAGATTTGTTTAAAAATTTAATATATAGTTTAAAAATTTACAAGAACAATTCGGCCCTCCTAAGTTAAAATCCTCCGTCTGTCCCTCCTTACATATAATATTGGTTAAACTTAGTTTTTCATATGAATAACATACTCGACAAGAACTACATAATGAACAGATTTAATTATAAAATATATTCAAAAACTAAAACATGTGGGTTGTGGTGGCCCTTGAAGGGAACTGAATTCCAGAAAAATAAAATGATATATACGAATCGAATCAAACGTGGCGCGGGACGAAGATCATACAACAACAAAAATTGTATTGCACCGTTCCGTCCAGACGTAATCCGTACGGCGTGAACAATCTTAAACCCCAAACCCCAAAACAAAAATTCGGTACACCCACAAAGCGAAATAGGGATTATACTTTATCGATCCCATTGATTTTGTAATAACCCAAACTCAAAGATACGAATAGAAAAGAAAGAATATCTCAAAAAAAAAATGAAATCTTGAACCTAAGTTCGGTAAGAAGAACTCATCCGACCGTTTAACCTTTTCGAGCCCGAGACCCGGGATAGAGTGGAAACCACACAAGTACATATTAAAACCCTAATATTGAGGATAAGAATTCAAAATTATAAGTTAAAGTCGTTTAAAACAATAGTTAACCTCGAAAAAGTTAAGAAACGAACCTATGTAAAAATATTCGAATTTTCTTTTATAATTAAATTAAAAAATTATTTTGGTATTATATATATATATATATATACACACACACACACACTCAAATGGCAAGCCACCTAAGAGAATGTACCAAACTCGGTTGCCAAGTTTCCCAAAGGTCAGTAAAAAGCAACCCAAGTTAACTAAACCCAACCACGATGAACTAAGCTTCTCAAGGAAGCTTCATACTTGACTTTTCTCTATAAAAAGAATCCAAAACCTCTATTCTACCCCTTAGAAATTTTGGCATTAGTGAGGCGAGGGAGAAAAAAAAAAGAAGAAAGAAGAACGAGGAGGAAGAACCAAGAAAATTTGGAAATTCATAAAACTAAAGCTAAGTCCAAGGCCTTCTATCACCAATAAATAATTTCTAAATAAGATAATCAAGGCACAAACACTTTTGATTTTATACATATTAGATATCTCTTTTTTCATTTTCAAACACAAATCTAAGATCAAGAACCGAAAACTCAAAAAATAAAGGAGTTATGGTGGGATTGTTAAACTGCTGAATTTGTAAGTTGGTATGAATTTTTTCATGGGTTCCATGACTTATGTAAGTTCTGGAACATTGGCATATTGAGGTTCACCACATGTATACAAAGAAGATGGGTCAAAAACTTACATACATGACACGAAGAGGTTAGAACCATGACAGGCCTGAGTTTTGAGCGATTTGAGCTTTCTGCCATGATCTTTAGACTTCATAACTCAATGTAGAAAAATGATCTTAGCATGTTCTTTATTCCAGACCTAGGTTTTTGTGTTATCTTTCATCCAAAATTGGTTTGAACTCATTTGAGTGAGTAGAACTCAAGATATTGTATTACTACCAAAGTGTATCGATTTCAGACTGGTTAACATTGTAAACCTAAAAACCCTAGTTTAGAATGAGATTCGAGATTTGGTCAAAATATAAAAGTTGTAGATAACACGTATATCTAGATACCTACTAACAATGACCCCAAAATATTGAGGTTTGATAGGTCAAAACCCCTCTGAAATTCTCCATTGTGATTTAGCCATTAAAAGACGCTTCTGTCACATATTTATGTATAATCAAAAATTCCTATTTTTAGTGATCAACTCCAAAAGTGGTCTACATGAATATTGTACGTAACATATTGAACAAATTTTTGCCTAGAAATCTAACCGAGATACCTCCTAAAATCTCTCAAATTCATTTTAAACTCTCTGTTCAAAACTGGTTCTGCGGAGGGTTTGGTGGCTCACAGAACCTATTTTACAAAATGACATATATCTTCAACTTGTTTCAAATAACTACCCCTAACACTCTTCATAAAACTTGTAGGGGACATGTTAAACTAGAATATATTCAAAAATAGGCTCGGTTTAACTTGATTTGATGCTCCAAAACCAAGCCTAACAAAGACACTTTTCTGACCAATTTTCTGTGCAAGTGTTGAACCGTTTTTATTTGCATCAAGTTTTTTACCTAGTTGCCGTAGGTTTTGACTTTGGTGTTAAACATAAAAATTATAGAGAATATTTTAATTTAAATCTTCACCAAAAATCATAATCCAACTCCAAGTCTAAGTACCTCAAAATGCTGCGGTACTTTAAAATTTAATGATTGAAATAGAGTAATAAATGGTTAAATTAAATCTTTAAACAAGTGAACAATTGGACAAGTGCATAGTACCCCTTAAACCTGAAAATAAAGTAATAATGATACCTAAAATCAAGAAAATATTCAACGGTTAGAATCGTTTTAGTTTCATATGCAAAAAGGGGAGGATTCTGTGTTAATGGTCGAATCGTGTTTTGCTTGTTAGGCACAGAGGTTGTAGAACCCAAGGATCCTGCTTAGCTTGTCGAGGGAGACTTGGTTGATACGCATATGATATAAGGCGAGAGTGTTTAGCCATTATCTTGAACTTGAATTTATGTAAATGATACTATGAGCTATGCTTTGAAGTGCATGTTTTGAACTATGGCCAGTTTTAATGATCGCATAAACTTGTTGTTTTCAAAAACCACGATATTTTAATTCAAGTATGCTATCAATAATATTTTAAGCAAGCATGATGATATTATAAAAGAAATTGTCAATATTGTGTTGTTGTTTCTAAAGTGCCGAGTTACAAGAGTTTTCGACCATTTATATCTCGTTATGAGGTAGGTTACCCAACTATGGATTTTTCATTTGTCCCTATAGGGGAGGTTTTCCGTTAAGCGGAGATTTTTGCCTTTAAAGTTTTTGGGCCGAGTCCTAGGGTTTAGCGCATACTATTCGTGCTTGGTAAATAGTGACCCTCATTCCATTAGATTGCTATCCGTGCATTACGAATTGAGGTTACAGTACCGTTGAAACTCCCAATCGTGCGGTTGATGACTATTTCAATACTGTTGGAGTTTGGGTTAAGTTTTGAGAAAGTGAATTTTCATTTTAAATTGTGGCGGTTGAGCCAAGAGCATATTTCTGTTTGCCGTACTATGAAGGTTCTGTATAATCTATGATGTTTTCATGTTCAACCAAATGCATCAGATTCTATGTTTTCGTGAAAAATGTGATGAACTGTTTTTAGAAAGAGTTTTTAGTTATTCTTAACTAAGTAACTGTCTTTTCTATTCATGATAA
>JAOTRH010487420.1:0-24657 GCA_034768845.1 Heliamphora exappendiculata
TCCGATCGTCAATCCACAGCATATCTTCCATGAAACGGGATCGCACCGGAGCAAGCCGATGTAGAAGAACAGAAGCCTCACAAACCCGGTTCATACCCGTCTCGGCGCGGCTTTGGAACCTCATATCTGGTCGACGAGGGAGACGACAAACGATGGCGGCGACTGTGGCAACATGGGCGCTGTGGGAGGCCAGATCTGGTAGGTCTGGTTGAGGCCGTCCTCATGAGCTTTGGTCGTTTCCGACCATCTGATCGTGACAGATCAGGGGCTAAGGCTGTGCTCGCATGGCGGATGTGGCCGGTCGGAGAGCCAACGAAATGAGTTTCGGAGGTGCTCGGCGTGTGGGATGGTGAACTATTGCTCGCGAGGGTGTCAAGCGCAGGACTGGAAGCTTCGGTGCAGTAGACGGTAGAGCAATATGGGCCAGAAGACGATGAAGACGGTGGACGGCGGAGCACTATGCGGCGGAAGGCAATGGAAGCAGTAGCCGGCGGCGGGGTAGAAGACGATGGAATGACCTCCGCCGTTTCACCGAGCTATCGTGACGCGAGGGTTTCGGCCTTGGCAACAGAGCTGCAGGCAGCGACAGCAGGCGACGGCGATGCGAAGGCGGTGAAGATGGCTGGTGGTGCCGCGACTGGACAGAGATGGCGGAGGTGGCGACACCTTGTGTCGTCGCGGTGATGTGGCCGGTGGTGCCCCATTATCGCGACGACGCCGGAAAAAATACTACAGGCTACAAGAACCTGGCTATGATACCATGAAGAAATTGAGAAGGGAAAAATAACTATATATTTTCCCTGTCTTAAAACTGTACAATATATGACCTATTTATAGGCGAATAGAGATAAACAATAAAGGAAATCAAATCAGAATAAAATCAATCTAATCAATCTAATATTTTAATCAATCTAATATTCCAACATTTTCAATACCTTTGGCCGACAAATCTATTTGGTCGGCAAATGTATTTTTGGCGACTAAAGTATGCAAAAACCTTTAAATGTTTTCAATACCTTTTGCTGACAAAACTATTTGGTTGGCAAAGGTGTTTTTGGCAACTAAATAGTGTCGTCGACAAAAACTTTTAAATTTCTTGATACTTTTGTCAACCAAATTACTGAATCGTCAGAGGCTATTTTTCGCAACATAATATTTTGGTAGAAAAAAATTGACAACGATAACTATTATTATTATTATCATTATTATTCATAACTCCATTAAAAAAAACATTAACTAGCACAAATAATCATCAATTCATAAACTAAACATGTGATCCTTATACAATCAAACTTATAATTAATAATTTATGTATATTCAAAACGATACGTAATATTTATTGATCATTGCATCACAAAAGTCCTTCTAAAATAAACTATTGACATTTTATAAAGTAAACATATAATTCGTGCATGCAAAGATTAATAAAAAAACTACCATTCATTCTAAAATTATAAATATTCTAAAAAAATTTAAATCACATAAACCACCACCTTAATGCACTCTTAGTACGTCCATTAAATAAAACTTCAATAGATAAAAGTACCAAAAGAAATAAAATTTTTTATTTATTTCTGACCACTAACTTCAACTAACTCAACAGTGTCGGTTTCTAATCGTACTGCAATGTCATGTTTTCTTAAAATTATATTTTTTATTCATTTATTTATAAGTAAATGTAATAGATTTATGTAGCTACAGTTATCATATCAATTTTATATAACAAACTTGACGAGCTCTACATAATAAATAAATTCGATCAAAAAAAATATATGTGAACCCTTTGTTCTATTGGGCGCGGTCATATTAATTTTTTAATCATAAAATCTGAAATAAATTAAGAGGGCTAAAATAGTAAAAAAATTTCTCGCCGTTAACGGCGCTAGGATGACAACAATGACATATGAGGTCAGTATAATTTTAAAAATTAAAAGGGATCTAGTTGTATTTATCATCTACTTCAAGGGAAGTAAATGTAATTTACCCTTAAAGAAAATAATAAAATTTGATTATTTGAAGGTGGTGGTAATTTCTTTTCCTTCAATGCTCCTACAACTATAAATTCTAAAAAAATCAAAATTCTAAAAAAATCAAAATTGTAAAATCTAAGGATATATCATTTAATTCTAATAGTTACTTAACCAACCTCCATCTTCCCTTTCATTATCAACTTTCAATTTCCACTACTTTTATTTCTTGTTATTCTCTTTTTAGTTGTTAGGAGTGTTTCTTCACCTCGGTACAACCCAACCTGGACTCATGCCAGGGGGCCTAAGACACTCAGTCAACGGGTCTAGATTTTTTTAAATCTTAAAAAAAACATTTTATAGTAATTTTAATTAAAAATTATTAAAAATAAAGACAAAAAATTGATTTTAAAAATATAAATATTATTAAGTTTAAAGTGTCATTACAAATATTAAATGTAAATTCTTACAACTTTCTTTTTTTAAAAACGTAAGTTGAAAAGTGCATCATTATTAGATGTAAATTTTTATAACTTTATTACTTCAAAGAAAATAGTAAAAAATACATTCTAACTAAGTTGACACCTACAAATTTATCAATTATTTTATTATTTTTTAACTAATTTTAAATTAAAAGATGAACAAAATAAAACATACACTATTCGTCCGAATTGGACAATTCTTCAAAATTGTCAATGGGGATGACATTCAAATCCTTTTCAGTGTTCTCTTTTCATCCAAGTTCTGTTGCCAGAAAATAAATAAATAAGAGTATCTTGGATCAACATTAATCCATGCCGCTATCATTTTTTAATTTAGGTTGCACTTATAATCGCTAAAGCTAGACTCAATTACGTGCACTAAAATTCATCTAAAAGCAACTGTGAAAATAAAAATGGTTAGTATATAAAGAGTAATATAAGATAACATTGTTCGTACCAAAAACAAAAAAACAAAAAAATTTAAGATAACATTGTCCAATATGCTTAGTATTATTTCAAATATTCTAGAATATCAAAATTTAGTCGTCATCCTCTAAAAAGTCTAAATAACGTTGTAGACTTGTAGTTGAGGTACTTTGATGTTGCGAAAATTTTCTATTTTTTATTTATAAAAAAATATTAAATGAAATAACTCCAGATGAGGTGGCTGTTTTTGGTACAGCATTTTGTTTATATTTATCAAATAATTTTCTAGTGTCTGTATAAATGATTTAAATTATTCTTGATCACCATAAATAGATTCTTAAAAATGGGATTTAGTACTAAGGCTATTCCAAAAGTATGTAATAATGTTTCAAAATATTTATTATATATATATATATATATTACTAACTATATCAAAATATTTGGAATTATCATAATAGGATATGAAGAATTCCATTATTTTTGAAAGTTTGTGTAAAACTATGTAGTAGGAATACAAATATGTAATTTAATTAGTTGATTCATCAAAAAAATTATATATTTTTTGTACAAATTAGCATTTCCCCAATTTTTATTAATTTATTTTTTAAAAATAAATTAATTATTTTTCTTCGGTATGTTGCTTCTTGTAGCATACTGTAGATAACAATATTTGACATAATTTCTACATGTTGTGATTTTAATTTTTTTTCTTCTATATATATAACATTCTAATCTTTATCAATTAAATTTAATGCATGTGCACAAGAAGTCAACAACAACGTACCCATAAAATAATATGTTATTTAAAGAAAGCCACATACTATATCTAAAATAAACAATAGTATCATTATACTAAGAAGTAATATCTAAATTAACAAGGGTTCTTTTTATCTAAATCCTACTTTTATATGTTACTTATATTTAAGTCTCATTACAAGTTTTCATTTAAGAACAATCCTAATCGAAATGTAATTTTTTAAATTATCCCTACTTATCACTGTCTCTCTCTCCTCTAATAGCCTCACATCCCATATCTCACTCCCTCTCCCTCTCTCCCTCTCTCTCCCTCTGATAGCCTCACCACCACCAAACCCATTGCGCTCGCCCCCCTCACTACCAGATCTGCCGCCGCCGACGGCGACAGCAACGGTGACAGCAAGAACGACAAATCGTTCCAGCGCCTGAATGGGAACGGCGATGGCCTCACACCCTTAAACCCTAAGAGCAACCAGATCTAGTATACGACTGTCCCGGCGGTGGAATGCAGAGGAGACAACGACGGCGAGCGCGACGGCGCTGATGTCTCTGTTTGGTTATCCACTGTCGACTCGCCGGAGACAAAGCCACCGATGTCGCTGTGGTCACCTTGCCATTGCCGCTGTGAATATTCTCATTTTGAACCAGATCTGGTTGCGTTGACACTAGTTTCCTAGATCAGCGGTGAATATTCTCATCTTGTTCGCAGTGTGAATATTCTCATCTTGAACCTCTGTGAGACGGCGGTGGAAAAGACAGAGACAGAGATGGAGAGAGGGACGGGGAGCACCGGATGTGAGACGGCGATGACCAGTGGTGGGGCCGCTGGAGGTGGTGGCGCACTAGGACTCTTAGATCTGGTTGCCGATAAGCGAACCTCTGGTGGAAACGAGAGAGAGAGACGGAGGGCTGGATGGAACCAGATCTGGTTCAAAAGGTCCGAATATGGGACAACGACAGTGCCGGTGGGGGTTGCTAGAGTTGATGGCGCTGGACGACCGCGGTTGGTTGGTCGGTGGTGGCGGGTGACATATGAGAATATTATTATTTTCTTGTTGGATGACTAATATTCCTATATTTAAGAAATAAAATATTATCACTGTAGAACCAATATCCATATATTTAAGGAATAAAATATTATCACTATAAAAATAAGTATTCGTCATGGAAATTATCACTAAGGGTACAATAGACCTAAATAAATCTTGAATTTTGAAATAGGACTTAAGAGAAATGTGAACTTATAAATGGGATCTAACTAAAAAATATTTTTAAAAATAAGACCTAAAATCAATTAACTCAATTAAGTAATAGTAAAAAATTATTTTAAATTTTCCAACTAGATAATTGGTTTGATCTAATATCTATACTTAAAGGGTGACTGGTATTATAAGAAAATTATATATATATAAAAGAAAATTTTCTTTTATTTAGTTTTTATAATCATTATCTATAAAATGTATAATAATATATTGTGGAATATGTTAATCACAAGATTAGGAATAAAATATTTTCTCTTACTTGAATATAGAGAGAGAACTCTATATTTATAGATACATGAGATTATAAATACATATGAGATTGGGTTACAATTGTTATAGATATTTGAATATTTAATATTCAAATTATAATATCTCAACAGCTCCCCTCATGATGTAGAATCCAAGAATTGAATTTGCAGCTTGTCTCGTAGTTGGTGAAAAAATGTGAAAGGTAATGCCTTAGTAAAAATGTATGCAATTTGATCTTTGGCAGAGATAATTAAACTGAACTTGAATCTTCTTTCAAGTCACTTTGTCACGAACAGAATAAAAGTTGATCGCAACATGTTTAGTGCGAGCATGAAAAACAACATTCAAAGACAAGTAAATGACACCAAGGTTGTCACACTAAAGAATGGGTGATTGAGAGAATGAGATACCAAGTTCAGTTAACAATGATCGTAGCCAGAAAATTTCAGTATAAGTAGCATCAGCTAGGGCCTTATATTCTAATTTAGTGGATGATCACGCAACAGTGCATTGTTTTCTTGATAATCAAGAAATTAAATTAGTACCCAGATAAATCGCATAACCACCAGTAGATTTGCGATCATCCAGACAGTTGGCTCAGTCGGTATCAGAGAAAGCCTGCAGTTGTGAGGATATAGATTTGTGAAGCAGAAAGCCAAAAGCAGATGTCTATCTTAGGTATCGAAGGATCCGTTTCACAACTTCCCAATGTGTATCCGTGGAAAAGTGCATATATTGACAGACTTCGTTGATTGCAACGACTATGTTAGGCCTTGTGAGTGAAAGATATTGGTGAGAACCAACAATTTGTCGATATAAAGTTGAATCTTTAAATGAAGGCCCATCGACAGCAGTCAACTTCAATGTAGTGGAGAGATGTGTTGTGAAAGGCTTTGAATTATCCATTCTAGATTTTTTAAGAATATCCAGAATATATTTGCGTTGGGACAAAAAAGTTCTATTTAAAGTAGAATGGACCTCGACCCCGAGGAAATAATGAAGGTTGCTAAGATCTTTGATGGCAAATTCCTCACCATGAGAAGAGAGAATATGGTGGATATTGGATGAGGAAGAGTCGGTAATGATAATATCATCAGCGTAAATCAATATATTTGTATATATATATTGATGCCGTCGTGATGATAAATAAATAACGATGGATTGAATCTGGAGGCATTAAATTTAAGAGATTGAAAAAAAGTGGTGAGACGAGAGAACCAAGCATGTGGTGTTTGCTTTAGGCCATAAAGGGACATGTGAAGTTTGCGCACATAGGCAGGATGATCCGAATCAACAAATCCTAGCGGTTGATGCATGTAAACTTTTAATCGAGATGGTATACTTTTAATCTCGGTTAATACCTGAGATTAAAAGCTAAAAATAATCTTACTTATTAACCGAGAGGAAAAGCAATGAAAGATTTCGGTTTCTTATAAAATCACGATTATTTCTTATAAAAGATCTCAGTTTTTTAATATAACCATGATAAAAAATATTAATAATCTCGATTTTTAACCGTCATTAAAAAAAATAATTTTTGTAAAAAAAATAATATTATAAATAAAAAACTTTTTCACTACATGCATCCTATAAAACTTGTTTCCTATAATATAATAAGGGCATAAAAAATGATAATAATTAAATTCCATCAAAAACAATAACAAATTAACAAGGTTCAAATATTTATTAAACTTTAAAACTTTTATATCACAGAAATAATTCCATAGCATCATATATAAAATTGAAAATAAAGAAACTTCAACTTAGTACCTAATTAGAAATTAAAAATAAAAAAATGGCAGTAACTATCCACTGAACAGTCTCTTGACTTGGTTGATCGACAAAAAAAATTTATAATGTTTCAATCTCTCCATATAAGCTCGTCATGAACTGCATTCCACAATAACAAAGTAGACAATATTAATGTATGCTTATAAGTGTCTCAAATGAGCAAATAAAGCCATAATGTAGTTTAGGTGTGAAATTAGTGTGTGACTCCATTTTCGATACTAGAAGGGAACTAAACGAATCACTATGAGTAACAACAGTGGACTAAAGAGAATTAACATATAAATAGATCTTTTTACCCATCCCGAGATCGTGCCCTAATATAGCTTTTAAATTGATTAGTCACTTCAGCTGGCATGACAAATGATATTGCAATAAAATCTACGCCCTCAGAGATTTCAAAATCAATGTCCAACCAATCCTGAAGATACAAAATGCTCGAGTGATGAAATTCAAGAAATTAACATTTAAGAATAATACTTGACACAAATCATTGATCTAACACAAAGACATCCCATGGGATGAAACCATTTCACCCTTAGGGATAATCAAATTACCACTTAAATTCAAAGCCAATTCTCATATTGAAGGAAGAAATAGTTTTACTTTCAGGGATCTCCATTCAAAATCTGGCCATCTAGATGATATACTTTCTTCAATACCAATAATTGTTTCACTGAATTTGCATAAAAACACAGTACAGCCAACGATAAATATTTTAACTTCTCGAGTTTTAGCAAATAACAGGCCAATTACACAAGAACAATAGAATTCCATGGAACAAACAAAAATCGTGGAACGAACAAAACCAATCTCATTCCAATTCTACCGTAATTTTGAAGTTGAAAAATCAAAATACACGTAAAATTAATAAAATAAAAACGCAGCTTCTCAAAAGAGATTCCAATGGAGAGTTTTCACTTATACGCGATAAAAATAAGACTCCTTTAACAGAAATACCCAAAATAAGACAAAATCAATTCGGTTCTGTCACAAAAATAGGAGTTCTTTTTTTATTTTCTTACTTTAATTTAGAGTGCATTCCTGCATAAATCGAAGAATTCATAAATTTGACTCTTTTTTTTCTGCAACTTTCTTGGCAACCAACCAGATGGAGAAATTTTCCGTAATACTCGTTACAAAACCTGCTCGTTCCTCATCAGACTTTAAATCCCTAGTATTAGCAAGAAATATCGGCCGAGTGTCATTGCGATCCATACAAGAAATATACTACGCAAAAGATTAGCGGAACTGCAGGAAAGACAAAAAGAAAGAAAAATGGTGATTCTGTTTCAAGTGTATCGATCGCTGGGTTTGATGAAAGAGATATCAAGAGTGAGCTTAAACGTGCATTCCTCTGGCTTGGTCGACACACTAGATATAGAGAGAGAAGGGCGAGGGAGAGGGGCAACGGCTTCCATCGAGCGAGAAAGGCGAGGGAGAGGAGAAGGGTCAGAATTGAAGGGTCAAAATTTGGACTATAACTAGGATATTGCGAAAAACAACTCCAAAATCAATCTCGATTTTTTAATAACCTAGATATAAAGTGATTACAATTTTTTAAAACAATCTCAGTTTTTGATAAAGTGAGATAAAAAAATCATACTATCTCGGTTATTTGTTTAATTGAGATTAAAAGTTTTTTTTCATTTTTGTAATCGTGCTTTAATAAAAACTGATATCTTCTTAATTTTTTAAGTAACATATTTATCCATTATTGTAGTAGTGGAAATAGGTGGAGAAGAAATTGAGGAGCAACGACTTTGCTGAATGAGATGTGGCTAAATGGGAGGTGTGGTATCGATTTTGCCGAGTGGGTTAGACGTGGTCAAGTTGATTGGATGAAGACTCTGCTGAGATGAGTGAATTTGAACTTGCAAATTTGGCGGAGAGATTGAAGAAACCGGTGGCAATGGTTGTTGAGGGTGAGTGACGATGTCCACAGTTGGTGGAAAAGATTGAGGAATAAGGGCTGAATTTGATTGTTGAGGTGGGAGAGGAGTTCTGAATTATGGGGAGAATGAATGTGGATAGGAAATGTGGCAAATGGGGAGGAGGAAGAGGATGGGGAATTGGATTTTGAATTGCGAACAGGTGGAAAATGAAAAACGAATTTCATCAAAATGAACATGGCGCACTATGTAAATGCGACCCGTTTCAGAATCAAGACAACGATAGCTCGAGTAGGACAGATTGTAGCCAAGAAAAACACACGATATGGAACATAATGAAGTTTTATGTGTGTGATAGGGACGAAGATAAGGATAACCTAAACCAAATTTTTTAAGAAATGTTGATTGGGAGACCGGTTGAACAAAAGTTGCAATAGTGAGACATTTTGTGAGACACGTGATGATAGACGATTGATTAGGTAGACATCAGTTTCAAAGGCAAAGTGCCAATATTTGTGAGGAATAAAACTATGTGCGAGAAGGGCAAGACCTGTTTCCACAATATGGCGATGCCAACGTTCAATTAAACTATTTTTTTCATGAGTGTGAGGGCATGGCAAACGATAAATTATACCCAAATTCTAAAAATAAGGATAAAACTTACGATATTCACCATCCCAATCTGTTTGAACAAATTTTATTTTACGATAAAATTGATATTTAGCCATGATAAGAAAATTTGTGAAAATATGAAAAATATCAAATTTATTGAACATTAAAAAATACCAAATGTATTTTGTTGAAACATTCATAAAGGTTACACAATACTTATGATCATCAATAGAAGGAATCGGGGAAGGACCCCATACATCACTGAAAATTAAATATAGAGGATCTAAATTTTTATTCTCAGTACAATGCAAGGAAAGTCTGAAAGATTTTCTAAGTTGACAGGCATGGCAAATGGTTCTGAGACATGATTTTGGAGAAGAAAAAGGTAGAGCATGAGCTTTCATGACTTGACAAAGAACAAGCTCATGAGGATGACCAAGATGATGATGCTAGTGATTGAGAGGGACGTATTCAGATGACAGTGCCAGAGAAGAGTAGGTCGATGAGTGAAGCTTGTAGAGACCACCTTTATTCTTGTCGTGATGGAGGATTTTCTTGAAAGTTTTATCCTTAACAAGAAAGTGAGAAGGGTGAAATTCGAAAAAAACACGATTATCTTTGCTAAACTGATGAACTAAAAGTAAGAATTTAGTGAAAGAAGGCACATGAAGAACAGTAGAGAGAGTAAATAAAGTTGTGGGAGAGTGAAAAACAGAAGAACCGATGTGTAAAATGAAAAAACCATGACCATTATCGACACGCAGTTGAGAGGTCCTATGATAGTCTTCAACATTGGAGAGACTGACAATCTCTGGAGTGACGTGATGTGTAGCACCAGTATCAAGAAACCAATCCATTGGAGCAGACGGTTGAGATCCGTAAGTAATGAGATGAGCACCGGAATTAACATTGTGGTTAAACCGATGATAGCAGTGGGCAGCAATATGGTTGTTTAAACCATATATTTGATAGCAAAACTGATTATCAGATGACAAAAGAGGAACAATGTCAACATAATTAGAGCAATTGTGACCACAACCATAATGGTTGTGACGACCACGATTGCGAGAGCGAGAAGATCTAAAAGACTCCCGATTGTTACCAGATTGATTATCACGATGGCGGGCGGTGGTCTGAGAAAAGTTGGCTTGCAGAGTAGCCGAAGAAGACGATATTTGAAGCATGGAGAAAGTATCTTTGTGGAGAAACTCATGATTGAGTAAGAGACTATGAAGTTCAGAAAAAGGATACTGGATCTGATCTGAAGGGGCGGCAAATGTAGTAACAAGATCATGGAATTCGAATTGGAGACCTTTGAAGACATAGAGATTGAATTCGGATGGAGAAAGAGGCTTGCCAACGGCGGTAAGTTCATTACCCTTCAGCCTCTTTTGTTTTTGTTTTTTGTTTTTATGTGAAAAGAATAATGGATTCAAAAGTTCAATTGAAGCAGTGTTAGGTAAAAAAATGTGCTGCGAACTTCAATGTTCACTTACTGGTTGTTTGATACAAAAATTTGTCTTAATTTTTAATTTATAGGTCAATAAAAAAATTAATAAGGGTAAAAATTAAAGATTGTTTGTAAAAAAAGCTAAAAATTTATAGGTCAATAAAAAAATTAATAAGGGTAAAAATTAAAGATTGTTTGTAAAAAAAGCTAAAAAGACTAAAAGTTGGAGATTGCCAATCCAAACTTTTTGTGTTTTTTTTTTAACTTTGAGCAAAAAATTAAAAAAAACTCAGCTTAAAACTAATTGCCAAATAAAGCTTTTGTATAGTGTCTACCAAATTTATCTCTAAAGAGTAAAATATAAAATATACTTACCTAGAATATCTCATTTTTCTTGATCTCTTTGCCTGGAGTGCAAGTTTGCTGTGGAACTAATTGGTCAAAGATTTCAGCGGGGTAGATAATTAGTTCAAGCCATACTAGTTCTAGATACATACATATTTTTATATATGTGTATGGTATAAAAGCAAAGTTTTAATCAATAGGTGCACATCATGTTGTTAATAATTTTTAAAAATCAACATTCAAAGGAGAGCAATTTTTGCAAGTTAAGCATGGCATTACATTTTTTTCTAGTAGAAAAATGTCAAGGGACCTAATTGAATTACAATTTCGACATAATTGAATTATAATATCTAAAAAATACATCGAATAGAGCAATACAGTTTCTCAAAATGAGAGAAAAAGAACCCCAAGGAGGAAAAAGCCGCCCACACACAAGGGAAAACAACTATTTTGAAGCTTATTTTAACATAGCACACAGTACGTATATATTACTTGAGCATGCAATTAAATTCTCTCAAGGCTTTATTTTGTTGGTTTAAAAAGTGGGCCAGAACAATGAGTCGAACTGTTATCACATAGGTCACACCGAATTACAAATAAAGTTTTGAAGAATTTTTTTTAAAGAAAAAAGTCTTAAGATTATCTCATTTTGTTGACAAGAGGACAAGTTGAATAAGGTTGGTTATTCAGAATCCAAGCAACGAAAATATTATTACATGATTTAAAATCACATAATATTAAACAATCACAACTCTAGAATCATAAAAAAACATATGGTAAATTATATCTAGATTAATGGTATTTATTTAAAATAGCATTGTCTTCTCTCTTAATATTTGAAATATCACTGCACTCTCTTAATTTATAAAATAAGTCATTTTTTCCTTTCATTAGTCAACAATGAGTTGTTCTAATAGAATATCTAAATATCGTCAAAATTAATTAAAAACAATAATTTTACCCTTATTATCTATCATATGCCATCTTTTACATCAAACAACCCTAGCCACATTAGCGCTTGTTGAATTGAATAAACACCAACTTGTTATTGAAATATTTTTTCTCTTCTATATCTTATTCATAGAGATTACAGTTGTATTTATAGATATAAAAAAGGATATATACAAACAAGATTAGATACAATTATTTGAATGTTTAAAATATAAATTCTATTATCCTAACAGCCTCCGCAAGATGTAGAATTTAATGGTTGGATTTGCAGCTTGTCTCAGAAATGTTGAAAAGATGTAGAAGGTAAGGCATTTGTGAGAATGTCAGCAATCTGATCTTTAGAAGAAATGAACTAAATTTGAAGCGCTTTTTGACGAACTTTGTTATGAACAAAATGAAAGTCGATCTCAACATACTTGGTGTGGGCCTGAAAAATAGGATTTGCGGATAAATAAGTAGCACCAAGATTGTCACACCATAGAAAGTGGGATTGAGAGAAGGATATACCAAGCTCAGATAGCAAGGACTGTAACCAGGAGAGTTCAGCAGTAGCATCAGCTAAGGCCTTATATTTCGACTCTGTGGATGATCGCGCAACGGTGCGTTGTTTTCTTGATGACCAAGAAATTAAATTTGTATCCAAATAAATCGCATAACCACCAGTGAATTGGCGACCATCTAGACAACTGGCCCAGTCAGCATCTGAGAAAGCCTATTGGTGGAAAGAGGTAGATTTCTAAAGTAAAAGGCCATAGTTGGAAGTCTGTCGGAGATAGCGAAGTATGCGTTTTACAGCTTGCCAATGGGCATCCATGGGAGAATGCATGTATTGACAGACTTGGTTGACTGCAAAGGCGATGCCAGGTCGGGTGAATGAGAGATATTGTAGGGAACCAACAATTTGCCGATAAAGAGTGGGATCTTTAAATGGAGAGCCGTCGGTAGCAGTCAGCCTCATTGTTGTGGAGAGAGGTGTGGCAACAGGCTTTGAATGGCCCATTCTAGAATTTTAAAGAATATCCATAATGTATTTGCATTGGGACAAGAAAATACCAGTGGATTTAGAATGAACCTCGACCCTCAAGAAATAATGAAGGGTGTCAAGATCCTTGATAGCAAACTCGGCACCAAGAGAAGAGAGTATGTGTTGAATATGGGACGATGAAGAGCCAGTAATGATAATATCATCAACGTAAATCAAGATATAAATTCTGACGTCGGCACGATGATAGATAAATAAAGATGAGTAAGATTTGGATGCGTGAAATTGTAGAGTTTGAAGAAATATGGTGAGACGAGAGAACCAGGCGCGAGGTGCTTACTTAAGACCATAAAGAGACTTGTGAAGTTTGCACACATAGTCAGGATGATCTAAGTCAACAAAATCGGGCGGCTGATGCACGTACACTTCTTCATGTAAGATCCCATGAGAAAAAGGGTTATGAACATCTAATTGACGAATAGACCAACCACGAGAGACAGCAATGGAAAGAACAGTCCAAATTGTAGTAGGTTTAACAACGGGACTGAATGTTTCAAAATAGTCGAGACCTTCCTGTTGATGAAAATCTTTTGCAACCAGACGAGCTTTGTAACGTTCAATGGACCCATCTGCACGACGTTTGATCCGATAAACCCATTTGCACCCAATCAGATTCGAATGAAGAGGAGGGTTGAAGACTTCAAGTGCCATTCCAAATTAGGGCATTAATTTCAGCAGACATGGCTTGGCGCTATAATGGATTTTTGTTGGCAAGGGTAAAGCAGGTTGATTCATTGGGAGAAACAGTTGAAGAATCGGATGTCGATGTTGAAGATAAGTGGGTGAGCAAAGTAGTCGAAGATTTTGACATGTGGCGAAAAACCACTGGATGGGTTCGATTAGGAGGAACAGGAGAATTAAGTGGGGGGTTGGTTAATGTTTAAATCAACAAAAAGATCAAGACCCGTAGAATTATGAATGGGTGGCGAAGTTGGTGTGGGATGCAAAGTTGGAGTGTGAGGAGGGACGGAAGTGTAATTATGTGAATGTAAGGTGGGTTTGTTATTTAAAATTTGTAAAGAAGAAGATGGAGGAGATGAAGTCGGCAAAACAGGGGATGGAAAAGCTAGAGGAGAATCTGATGAGATTGATGAAATTGGGGATGATAGGGGTTCGGTTGTGCGCGGATTGGGCCGTGGAGGGCGCGGTGGTCGGCGATTGGAGCGGATGGGTGCCGAAAGTGAAGGAGAAGATGACAGAGAGGGAAATAAGCTGTGATTGGGTGCCGCAGAAGGATGAGATTGAGAAGTGAGGGACCGAGTTTCCTGGTGAGGGAGAGTTGTGGGAATGGAATGGGGTAACAAGGATAGGGACGGGAGCGAGATACGCGGAGGAGATGACGAAGACGGCCGAACCAGTGGGGATTTAATCTGGGATTGAGTTGGACAAATTTGAGATGAAGAATATGTTGACGTAAGTATAGAGATTTGAGATAAGAGATCACGTGAAGGATTTGAAGATGAGGGCCGAACCATTCGGGATAGAGGGCGCGGCTGAAGTGGATGAATTGGAGAGGAGGGAGTTGCTGACGGAAGAATAGAAATTTGAGTTGAGTTACCAGGGGAAGAAGATGAGGTTTTGGGGCTGAAATTGTGGGAGCAAATTTGTTGGATTCGGTGGAGGTGGAGAAGATAGAGGTTGAGATAAGGTGAATCCTGGTTGTGGCAAATGGGGAATGAATGGGACCAAATTTTGAGGATGATTCATGCGGGTGAGACTTGTCGAAGTGTGTGGCCGAGTTTGGGGGATGAGTGCCGAAGTTGATGGAGGAGATAGGATCGGTGGATTCGGGTGAGAGATAGGGGAAGAGAGGGGTAGGTGTGGAGAATGAACTTGGAGAGAAAAGTGGCAAAGGGGGAAGACGAATCTGATGAGCGAGGTGGTGAAGTGACAACATTAAGATTAGAAAAGGGGAATTTGATTTCATCAAAACGCATGTGGTGTGCTATGTAAATGCAATCAGACGCATAATCAAGTGGTGTGCTATCTAAATGCAAGACGATAATAGTCTAAATGAGATAGACTATAGCTAAAAAAAAATATATGGTGTGAACTAAAATGAAATTTTATGTGAGTGATAAGAACGAAAGTAAGGATAACATAAACACTCAAAAAATTTTAAGAAATGATAATCGTGAGATCGATTAAATAATAGTTGTAACGGTGAGAGATTGTGAGAGATACGAGATGCTAGACGATTGATTAAATAGACAGCAGTCTCAAAAGCATAGTGTCAATATTTGTGAGAAACAGAACTGTGAGCAAGAAGTGCAAGTCCCGTTTCAACAATATGACGATGTCGACATTCAATGAAGCCATTTTGTTCATGGGTGTGGGGGCACAGTAAACGATGAATAATTTTTAAATTCTGAAAATAAGGATGAAGCTTGTGATATTCACCACTCCAATCAGTTTGAACATATTTTAATTTACGAGAAAATTGACGTTCAACCATGACATGAAATTTTGTAAAAAGATGAAACACATCAAATTTATTAAATATGAAAAAATACAAATATACTTTGTTGCGGTATTAAGAAAAATTACAAAGTACTTATGACAATCACTAGAAGAAATCGAGGAAGGACCCCATACATCACTGAAAAGAAAATCTAAGTGAGCTAAATTTTTATTCTCAGTAGAGGGTAAAGAAAGCCTGGATGATTTTTCAAGTTGACAGGCGTGGCAAATGGTTCTGGAACACAGTTTTGGAGAAGAAATAGGTAGAGCATGAAACTTCACGACTTGGCGAAGAACACGATCATGAGGATGTCCAAGATGATGATGCCAGGAAGTGAGAGGGACGCATTCGGAAGACAGTGCCAAAGGAGAGGATGGCGCAGAGTGAAGCTTGTAGAGACCATCTTCATTCTTGCCTTGAATGAGGATTTTCTTGGAAACTTGATCCTTAACAAGAAAATGAGAATGGTGAAATTCAAAGAAAACATGATTATCTTTGCTAAATTGATGGACAAAAAGTAAAGATTTAGTGAAAGAAGGCACGTGAAGAACAGTGGGTAATTAAAGGAGGAAGTGGGAGAGTGGAGAACAGAAGATTCGATGTGGGAAATGGGAATACCGTGACCATTGCCGACGCGTAGTTGAGAGTTCCCATGGTAGTCTTCAACATTAGAGAGACTCGCAATGTCAGGAGTCACTTGATGAGTGGCGCTAGTATCAGGAAACCAATCCATCGGAACAGATTGACTAGCTGCATAGGTGGTGAGATGAGCACTGGGATTGGCAGTGTGGTTAAACCGATGATAGCAGTGAGCAGCGGTATGGTTGTTGAGACCACATCTTTGACAGCGAGACCGACTGTCAGAGGATGGGAGAAGAAGGATGCCAGCAGACGAAGATCGAGGACGACCGCGACCATAATGATTGTGGCGACCACGACCTTGAGAATGAGAAGAACCAGAAGAGCCCCGATTGGGTCTAGAATGAGAATCATGATTGCGGGTAGTGGTCTGAGTGAGGTTGGCTTGAGGAGCATCAAAAGGGGATGAGATCTGAAGCGTGGAGAATGTATCTCGGTGAAGAAACTCATGACTAAGTAAGAGACTGTGAAGTTCAGAAAATGAGATTGGATCTGAACAAACAGCAAGAGTAGTAACAAGATCACGAAATTCGTGTTTAAGGCCTTTGAAGATATAGAGATTGAATTCAGCTGGAGAGAGAGGTTTTCCAACTGCAGTAAATTCATCCGCAAGAGTTTTGGATTCATGGAGAAATGAAGTGACAGAACGATCCTTTTGTTGCAAGCTCTGAAGACTCCAGTGAAGCTGAAGAATCCGGGTCTAAAAAGCAGAAGCAAGAGAGGTTTCAAGAGTAACCTGAATCTCACGAGAAGTGGTGAGACCATCAGCTAATGGCAGGATTTCATCAGAAATGGAGGAGATCAACAAACTCATGATGAGTTGATCATGAGATACCCAAGCAGTATGAACAGGATTCTGGGTGGGAGAACCATCGCATAGGAGGGTGGGTGGAGGGCATGGAAAGGTGCCATCGACAAAGCCAAGAAGATTCTGACCGCGAAGATATGGAGACAGTTGGGTTTTCCAATAGGAAAAATTTTTGGAAGTTAGCTTGATGGAAATGAAATGATGAACATTGTTGAGAGAAACTGGATGAACAGTTTGAGACTGCATTGTAGTTGAAGAGGAAGAAGAAGTATTGACAATGGATGGCTCTGATACCATGTTGAATTGAATAAACACCAACTTGTGATTGGAATATTTTTTCTATTCTATATCTTATTCAGAGATATTACAGTTGTATTTATAGATATAAAAGAGGATAGATACAAACAAGATTAGATACAATTATTTAAATGTTTAAAATATAAATCCTATTATCCTAACAGTGCCACCCACTACTACCAGGTTTTCCCCAACCCCTTGTCTCTCTCTCAATCCTTGTTCTCCCTTTCTCTCCACCTCTCTCTCTCTCAAATATAAGAACCCTAAGTTTGAATCTCAAAATTCGAATAACTAAGAGAGACGACAGCAGTGGTAGTGCATTGAGGGTTTGGGATGGTAGTGCGGTGAGGGTTTGTTTACGAAGGGGGCAGTGACGCTGGTGCATTTGGTGGTGGTGACGATTTGGAATGGTGGTGCGGGCTGACAATGGTGGCGAAAGGGCCCCGATGATGTTGGTGCGTGCAATGGTGGTGATGATTTGAGATGGAGGTGCAGTTAGGATTTGAAAGTTAGGATTTGAAAGTTAGGATTTGAAATGGTGGTGCCCTTGCAAAGGTGGTGGCAGCGCTGATGCGTGCAATGGTGCTGAGAGTTTGGGATGGTAGTGCGATGAGGATAAGATTATAAGCACTGCACATGCGAAGAAATAAATAAATAATAAAAAAGCAAAAAAAGAAGATTTATGATGAAATAATTAATATTTGTGAATGTTTTTATATAAATTACTTATAATAAAATAAGCAACAGATCAATTTAATGGCATAAGATTTTTAGCAGCAGGAAAAAAATCATAAAGAACGATTTTTAATTACTTAAATTCATAGCTAAATTATATACTAAAAAATTAAACTAAATCAAACAAATTAGATCAATCCAAAC
This sequence comes from Heliamphora exappendiculata, assembly GCA_034768845.1. Classification (NCBI taxonomy): domain Eukaryota; kingdom Viridiplantae; phylum Streptophyta; class Magnoliopsida; order Ericales; family Sarraceniaceae; genus Heliamphora; species Heliamphora exappendiculata. The sequence continues at coordinate 18,307 of JAOTRH010487420.1, forward strand.
AAATTTATCGATTCCATCAACTTTTTTTTGAGCAGTCTTACTTTCTTCATCGACATAACCGCATAATCCTAGCCCATCCAACTGTTTTTGTCGTCGCCGTCTGCCACCCACCCCACACTCTCACCTCCCTCTCCGGCCACCGATCGACACACACCATCCAGTCCCTTTCCCACCCTCTCCCAATCCCGCCACCATCGCCGTCACCATCTTCGCCATAGCACCATCTCTCTCAGACTTCTCTTCGTTTGACGCTCTCTCCCTCTTCCACAGTCGGTACTTCCCCTCCCTCGTCACCATCCCCTATCCCTTTCTATCCAGATCCAAACTTCCAAATTTAAAGAAAAAATCAATTCCCTATATCTATGATTTTTCAGTTTTTTTCACAGAAAGAGGAGATGACAGGTGGTAGAGGGATTTTGAAAGTAAAGAGAGAGAGAGAGAGAGAGAGAGAGAGGAGTGGGGAGACAACGTTGACGAACGATAGGAATGGAGGGCATTGGTGGCAACGAGTGAAGCTCAAAAGCTAAGTTGTAAGTACAAGTGTAAACCAATCTAGTTGAACCTAATTGATTCACGCTTTCACAAAAAAAAAAAATTGCGCCAAGCACTCAAATATAACAGTTTAATAATTTGTTTGAGATCGGCTTGAAGTTGTATAATAATTCAATAATTTATATTCGAGTTTTTCAAAGTAAAATTAAGTTTTTTTTTCATGAAATTAAGGGATCAAAATTAGTTTTTATTTCGACCGGACATCTTTACCCTTGGCTTGAACTTTCTTTGGCTTTTTTTTATTATTTACTCTTAACTCTTCTATATTTTGGAATTTGGATTATATAGATATAGAATATCAAAACAAAAATGATTCAATTTCTCTCATTATTATGATATTACATATTCCAATTTATAATTCGTCCTATCGGAATCATTCAACACAATGGTATGAACACAATACCAAGGCAAACCAATGAAAAAATCTCTTTATCAAAAATCAAGATTAATTAGGACAGAAATAAAGCATTGAAACCACTCCTTTTAAATAAACAAAAAAGATTAAAATGTATAAATTTAAATTATTTCAAATGAAATGTATACGGAATAAAACCCTATTTTCATAAGTGCATTTATATACCTTATTAAACGAGTTTAACGAACTGTTAACCTTTCGAGAAAAGTTATTAAATAAATTATTTATGAACTTATACGAGTCGAGTCAAATTTATACGAAACAAGTTCGTTCAATAAACAAGTTTAGTTTTATATTAATAAACAATGTATTTATTAAATGAGCTAAACTCAAATAAACTTAAGTCGAGCCAAGTTGAGTTCATAAACTTATTAGTTCGTTTGCACCCCAAATAGAAATTAAAAGAGATGAAATGAGAATTTTGGCCAAAAATTTAAAAAAAAATACATATAAGCGTAAAAAGACATTTTTCCGGTGTTAATAGATTCATCCTTAATGATTAGGCTTTGTTCTTGCACATATTACAAAAGTACCCATCAAAAGAAGTGTTCGATCTTTGCATCCAATTATATTTTAGAATTCTCGGATCCGGGCGAAACCTCAACCCGATAAACACATTCTGCTCAATGGTTCCACCCGGCACACTAATGTGGATCCATTGCACCAACGTAGTGGAGATTTTCATCTACGTACTTACGTACCAAATGAGTCAACCTACTGAAATTTTTTTGAAAAATTAATAAAGTTACTTCACTTAATAGATTACATTCCGATTGCTTCAGAAAAAAAAAAAATTTTAAAACTTTGCTATAAATAGGTGATGTTTGGCAAAATTATTACGAGTAATTTATAAATTGTAACTTGTAATTAAAATAGAAAAAAAATAGTTAAAAATTATAGTAAAAATTATGAGAATTTAAAAAAAAATTATAAATTATAACTAAAATTAGTAAATATAAAACTAAAAATTACTAAAACTAGCATTGCCAAACACCCCCATACATAATTTTAATAATTTTTAAAAATTACAAGTAAATGGCATCATCTACTAAGTTAATTTTGTTTTAAAATTATGTGTAATGGAGAGGATCTTGACCCAATACTTGACAGATACAAGAGTGACCCACATTCTGTGCAGATGTTAAAAGGATACAAAACTAGACAGCACCACAAGAAATCAAATTATAATGATACCATATAGAGGAAGAAATCCCAAGCACAACCAAAATCTCAAATACTCAGACACAATTGCAGCAAAAAAAAAAAGCAGCAGGATGATAAATACACAAAATAAATCATGGAAAGCAATAGAAATGAAAAAGACTCCAAAATGCCAAAACTGACTGTTTCCTTTTCTCATGGTTATTTTTCTGCAACAACTCCACATCTCATGGCCATAGAAAGAAGAAGATGCAAACCCCGAAGAAGATGAAAGCCCAGAACCCATAATTAACAAAAGGAGATCATGGATTTGAGCAGAGACCTACAGCCCCTGATCAACAAGGTAATCTCCCATTCTCTCAACAATCATGTTACACTGCCCCGGAGTGACGGGTTCATCATAGATGCCGAAGATCAGAGCTTGCCCGGTTTTCTTTATAGTGACGCCGCCAGAGCCCTGCAAAGTACAGAATGCACCAGTAGCATATGTAAGTGCTGGCAGTGGCAGAACCAAAATTTCCCAACGTTTGGAGGGTCAAAGACTCGTGACAAAAAGTGAAAGATCCATTTATACACAAATAATATAAATTAGTATATAAAAATAATATGGGGGGGTGGGCTTACGTGTCCCCTCTCTTGATCCACCCCCAAGTGCTGGGAGACCTTTGCGCCACAGCCACTATTTAAGTAACTCGGACCTGAAAAAGTAATATAACCTAATCGAACATTTGACTCATGACTGGATCCACCATCCATCAAATTTAGACTTAAGTAATGGAAAGTCCCCATATACCCAAACACAAACAGACCACTTTGGAAATCATACCAAGTAATGCAGGGATTTCAACTTCTCCAATTACCCAAGTTTTTTACTGTCTTTTTCTTAAATATTCTCTGGAAGAGTGTTGCTAAGACAACATATGGGATTCGGAAATTGAGCTAGATAAAGAATTTACATTTGATGTGACTTGGGATATATATAATTTGTAACAGTTACTTCCACCACTTCAGATGAACTATCTAATGTCATTGAAGCACAAATGAAAAAGCAATCAGCCCTTTCTTAGCTTTCTATGTATACTTGCAAAACCTTATGATGGTTAGCACATATAGAAAAGAGACCTAATCAGTAGGGACACCTTAATACATTATGAAAAAGCAAAAGCAAAAGCAAAAGCAAAAGCAAAAGAAAAAAATCATAGCCCATGTGTTTGTGTACGACCAAATAGCAAACAAACATTATTAAAGTTCATTAGAAGTGGGTCCTCTAGAGAGCTCACAAATGCTTATTATTATTCATGCCAGGTATTGGAGTCCATAATAAAACATATTGGTCCAGACTGGATGGATGGAAATATGAGTACGAGGAATAGGTCAAATTGCTGAATTTTCTTGGTCAAAAGATGAAGCAATATAGAAGCACACAAATGAGACTTTGCTTCTATTGCACCTTTAAAAAGTCATTCGACGCTTCAAAGTTGAGGAAAATTCTGATGTGATATACCACTTCATTTAGCACAAATCAAACCAGCTAGCAATGATGCATGAGTATAGTGGTGGGGACACCAAGAAGCATGAAGAACTACTATCACATAGATAAGGAATAAATTAAAGGGGGAAAAGAGGCAAAATCCCAAAACATGAAGTGAAATAGAGAAGAAATAAATTAGCACATATATAAGCCAGAACTGCTGATAGAAGATGAATCAACATCATTATATTAATGAGAATAGAGAGGACTAACGATAGAGTACAATTGCAAATTGCAATGCAAAAATCATATGAAAATTATTGTAGTGTTAATATAAGAATTTTTTCATTGTATAAAATTTATATGCGGTCCACATAAATATTTATAATTATTTGTATTATTTAATAAGTGGAGGATAAAAGAAAATACCTATAATATTAAAAATTATTGGTAAAAAATCACATCTATTTGTGAATAGATACTTATTATGAGCATGTGCAATTGGTACTCTTTGATGGAAGAAATATCGTTGCCTATAAATAAAGAGATGTCCCTAATCTAACCGTTAATGAAAAATGCTTATGTTCCATCAACGGTTTTCATCAAGATAAGACTATAGATTAAAAGAATTGCTATGCCAATTTAGATCTTTTCAAGCACTTGAATAATTATACTTGAAGGTACTTGATTCGTATTTCCACTGCCTATACGTATGCCTATTTTACTTATAGTTAAAACATAGTGTAGACAGATTAGGAACCTCCAAAGAAAATTAAGCTTTCTTTTCAAGGGGGATGGGGAAGAAGTGGATAAAAAGAACCAAGGATCATGAAATCGCAAAAAGGAGTTGATCAAAAAACAAATAAAATACCTTCTTTCCACGGATCACAGCTCCAGCCTCTCCCTGGATGACCATGTACTTCGTTCCACCAAGGTGCAGCCCGGTGGGAGCGAGGAAGCCAGGCTCATCAAAATCTTTCATGATACCAGTGATCTCTTCAGGCTTGAACTGAAAATAAACATGCAGAAAATGCACTTCGTAAATGAAAATGGGCATAAACACACAAATGGTAACATTCTATGAGGCTTATTTTATTCTCGAATCCCTTTAAAACATAAAAGCCGTATTAAGTTGTATAAAAGTACCGGAACCTTGAAGCATTATAGAAGACTAGAATATGAGAAGCAAAACGAATCTAATATTCAGCATCTCTAAAGGTACTGTAAGAAGGAGTAATTCAATGAAAATGAAACGGTTAATCAAATTAATTCCAAATAACATAGGTCAGAAGTCTGAACTACTCCATTTAGAGTTTATAATGATTTCTGATTTATTCGAATCCCCACGGCACATTTACCTGGGTGACCTTTGTTGCATTCTTATTAATTAGGGGGAAAAATGCAGCTTCCTGTAAAATAGGTCAAAGTATCATAAAGCAAATCCTGCAATCTATCAAACTTGGTTGATTCTTTGCATCTCAATCATCAAGTTGAAATCGGGGCGTGAATCAAAAGAAGATCCCTTATGCGATCTCCCAAGGCTCAAACGGATCAAACGCATACAAATTACGTAAAAATGTCAAAATTCCACAAAAATTGATCGTTTCAGAATCGCGATCGCTTTAATCGGAATGCCATTCGATAACAATGCAAGAGAAATCGAACATTCCTGAACCGCCGAACAAACCAATGTAGCAATCACAAAATGATCGTATAAAAATTAATCCAGCTCGACTAAAGACAGGAGATTCAAGAGGCGAACACACGGATCTAATGAAAACCTCAACGATTCACAAAAGAAATCATCAAAACACTAATCAACGCAGATCATCACCATTTTCACAAACCAGATCGATGAGGAAACAAAACCGAAACCAATAAAATTTAGAAAAAAAAAGGAAAAACAGATTGATGGACGAGTTTTGGAGGGAGAGAGAGAGAGAACCTTGGGGAAAGAAGAGCTTTGCGCCCAGACGCTTCCGTCGTGGCCAAGGATGGCAGCGGCGGTGAGGTGGTTGCCATCGACGTCGCACATCAGATGATCGTCGACGTAGGTTTGCCAAGACATTTTCGAAATCCTCTGTTTTTTTGGTTCCTCTTCTTCTTTGATCCCACAAACGTCTTAGGTATTGCTGGTTTCGCGTTGGTTGTTCGAGGAAGACATAAATAGTTGTCTGGAAGTTCTGAAAGCGAGACAGCAAGAGGCCGCGGGGGGTGAATTCGGTGGGCCCTCGTATGCGTGATGAAACTGTGATCTTTTTTCAACCGTTCATTTCACTTGATTCAATGAGTGCCGTTCACGTCCGCCATCGATGTTCAAACTTAAGATCGTTTAGACGGTTGTGATGCGACTTAATTGGACACGTGGCGACGACACTTCTCTTCCCAATTTTTTCTGCACATCCAGTGCTGATTTTGATAGGTTGCGCAAAAATTAATTTTCTGCCAGGTCAGTGTAGGGCCCAAACGAGCGTGTTATTTCGTTCCACTACGTGGATGAATAATATTCGTATTCGCTTTTCTGCTAAGGTTTTTTTATAATTTAACGGTATTATTTTGATTTTTTTTATATTGGATGTTGTGATTTTGAACTTTATTGGATTTTAAAATTTATTGTGAACGGTTGCGTGAGATTTTCGTCTCTTTATTTTTAGATATAAAATAACATAAATTCTTATTGTGGCAAAAAAATTTCTTTCTTATAAATAATATTTGTGTTTCAACTTTTAAGATAAATTATTTATTTTTTCTA
>JAOTRH010487431.1:0-24657 GCA_034768845.1 Heliamphora exappendiculata
GGCCTTCAATATCGAGTAAGAAGCTGCTTCCACCCACTTAGTGAAATAATCAATGGCCACTAAGATAAACTCATGTCTATTGGATGCCTTCGGTGTTACTCTGCCAATCACATTGATGCCCCATACTGAAAATGGCCATGGTGACGCCAGGTTGTACAGCTGAGACGGTGGAACGTGCATAAGGTTTGCATGAATCTGGAACTTATGGCATCTCTATACAAACTGTATACAATCTGTCTCCATTGTCATCCAAAAGTATCCATTGTCATGCAGTAGAGAAGTGGCAGCCCTTTGATAGGTTGCTCATGTGTTCTTTAGACCAAATGGCATCACACGATAAAAGAAGGTCCCCAAAGGTGTGGTGAACGTCGTCTTTTCTCTGTTCTCGGGATCCATTAAAACCTGGTTGTATTCGGTGAAGCCATCCATGAATGACAGTAAGGCATGCCCTGCTGTGCTGTCTACTAAGAGGTCGATGTGCGGCAGTGAAAAGTCGTCTTTTGGGCTAGCCTTGTTAAGATCTCAAAAATTCACGCAGACTCGGATACGACCGTCTTTCTTCAAAATTGGTACGATGTTGGCTATCCATTTCGGATATTCGGTTACCATTAAGAATCCAGAGTTGATTTGCTTGGCGACTTCTTCTTTGATCTTTAGAGCCTACTCTGGTCAGATTAGCCTTAACTTTTGTTTAACCGGTTTAGTATCAGGGTATAAGGGGATATGGTGCTCGACAATGTCATGATCAATTTTGGACATATCCTCATAAGACCATGCAAATACATCTTTGAATTCTTTTAATAAAGTTATTAGTTATTTTTGTTCAACTGAGGATAAAGAAGAACCGATGTGAACATTTTGCGGGTTAATTTTATTTTCTAGATTTATTCACAAAGTTTCTTCAATTATTGGTTGGGCACGCATTTCTTCTTCTCTTTTTATTAAAAGTTTTATTTCTTCGAGAATATTCCTGTCGAATTCAAAATTATCGAAAAGTGTATGAAATAAATCAAACAAAGCAGAGTAATCGAAAATCTTGTTCATTTCATTAAAAACATAGGGGATTACAAACTCGATAGTAAAAGCATGGAAATGAGCACCAACAGATCTGCCCTTAACTACAGACTCTGACTCAATTTTAGACTCATGATAGATAACCTACTCGTTATAAGACTCGATGGTCCAATTCTTCACCTCTTTCATAGCCACATTGACGATGAGCTTAGTACAGTCTACGGGCGCATTGAAACCCATCATGAAGCAATCAGATTCAGTTATACGCAACTGAGCCATATTCTCATTGAACAGCATTCCCAGGCCTGCTTCATCAAGCTTGTCAACCTAGTCCTCTCCCTAAACCTTCTTTTCCTCCTTCTCTCCTTCCATTGTTTCTTCATATTCTATGTCAGATAGCTGGTGGCTGAAAAAGATCTCCAACCCCGGTAACTTTTGATTGGTTTCTTCGTCGATCCATGGTTTTGGAAAGCCACAATACGGGAAATCTTCTCCTTCCTTGACGAAGTATCCATTGAGTGTCCTAGAATAATTTTCCTTTCGTCCCTTTGTAGGCCCTACTAGATCTTCTTCTGTTGGCTCATACCCAAGACCAAAATGGTGTGAAGTCGGCAATACCTGAATGGGTTCCGGGATTCGTTGTAGCTTACGTCCCAATCCCATGCCCGGGAAGAAGGACATTTTTCTCATCATCATTAAAGCTCGTGGGTTGACATACCTTTCTTCTTCATTCATCAGCGTTTGAACAGCCTGTGCTTTATCGAATCGGAAACCACTAAGCAACACATCATATTCACTATGTTGAACTTCTAGTAGATTTGTGCCCTCTCCTCCTTTCGAATGGTGAATACTGTCTTCTCCCTGAATGGTCAGGACTACCCCGTTCTTTATCAATTTCAATTTTTGGTAAAGGGTAGATGGTACCGCTTGGACATTTGGGTCATGCAGCCACGCCCTGCCCAGCAGCAAGTTAAAGGAGGCCGGCACATCCAACACATGAAACTCAACTGACGTCTCCAGAGGTCCTATTGAAAAGGCGAATGACACCAGTCCTAGCACGTCCCTTCTCATGTTATCATAGGCTCGTACCCCTTGATTGCAGGGAGTGAACTGGTCTGGCCTCATCCCTAAACACACAACCGTCCTCAATGGGCAAACGTTCAAGGCCAACCCATTATCGATGAGGGTAACCGAAACCCATTTTTCTAGGCATTTGACGGTGATATGAAGCGGCTTGTTGTGATTTTTTCCTTCAACGGGTAAATCCTTATCAGAGAAAGAAATGACTTTTGGTTCAACCGTCGGCAGAATCAGTCCAATCAATTGCTCCAAGGTGGCCTCTATCGGAACACTGGCTTTGTTTAAAACTTTTAGCACAACTTGCATGTGTTTGTGCGAGGCCATCAGCAGCCCCCAAATGCTGATGTTGGCTTGCGTCTTTTTTAACTGTCTCAATACAACATCATCTTCCTCCTCTTGCTCTGTCTCTTTTTTTTGCACTTGGATGTCCTTTCTCTAGCTGAGCTGCCTTAAAGTGTCATCCACTTCTAGTTAGGTGTTCCACGTCGTCTTCGAAATCCCATAACCCTGGCATCACATTATCAGTCTGTCTTACTTCGTGTAGAGGGCTTTCAAACGCCCACAAGTTATTTAAGTCACTAATGGCTGCCATTTCCCTTCTTTCCTCGTTATCTTCAATAGCCCATGTATTATCAATTTTCTCTCATATGTCATCTTCAATAAAATTCACTTGCTGTTACTGGGCGGCCCAGAAATTAATCCACTCGGCCCCATCAGATTTTAACACAATCCTTACCAGCCAATAGGACTGCATTTTATTGACGTACACCTCTTCCTCAAAAAGTTGAGGAAGGGTGATTCCATCAAGCACATGGCCAAACCTGTAAGGTCAACACGGGTAATCCAATAGCCAGTCATCTTCTTCGTTGCGCTCCTCCTCTTGTTGGTAGACTTGGATTAGCTATCGATACCATTCTCAAGTTTCATCATTCCATTCTTTCATCCTGTCTCGACGGCCCCTAATCATCATGAATGAGCATGCTGTCTGATCCTTGGTCATTAAAACATGAGGGCGCGGTAGGTACGCTGAACAGATGTGCTGACTCGGGTCCTCCAATTCCCCCAGAGGCATATAATTTATCCCAGCCTGCCTGGAATGATTCGGTAGTGGATTAGTACTGACATTTGGTTTTGGGATGACAGGTGGTGGTGGGATCACCTTGTTATCAATGAGGTTTTGGATCTCGTGGCGAAGTCTTAAACACTTGTCAGTTAGGTGCCCATGGCCTTGGTGGAAGGCGCAGTATTGGGAACCATTGAACCTTGGTGGTAGGGGATCAAGAACAGGCATGGGATCCAATGGCTTGATGAACCCCTTCTCGACAAGTCGATTTAGAGCGGTGGACAAAGAGATATTGAGGGGGGTAAAGACCCTTCTCGGCTTTTGTTGCTGTTGGCCATTGTCTGACTACTGAAGGTTGTTCGTTGGATGGGTGAAAGGATTCAAAAGGTTCACCTCAGCTAAGCAAGTAGCGGATTGATTATGGTTGGTTGCAAGAAAGGTCCTTCTTGGTGGATTCTGGCTTGGCTCGACTTTTTCAATATCCCCGGACTAGATAGCATCCTATATCTGGACCCCAGCGTCAAACAATTATTCAAATGTGGAGAGTGGCTACGTGATAAATTAACGCTTCAACGGAGACTGCAGGTTTTTTACCACCATCCTTACCTGCGCCTTTTTAGAAGGTCAATTTTTCATCTTAGCAGCCTTACCCCTCCATCGGGTCAGGAAGTCAACAAAAGATTTCTTGTTCTCCAGTCGGGTTGTTTCGAGCTCTCGGGTAGTTACATCCAGTTGGACGTTGTAACTATACTGGCTGATAAAAACTGTTGTGATGTCTTCCCAAGTTTTCGTTTTGGTTACATCACGAGAGAGGAACCATTTCTAGGCTGCTCTAGAAAGAGATCGGTAAAAAAGCTGAGCCTTCAACTGGTCATCAATCCCCATTGGCGACAGGGTACTAACGTATATTCGGGGATGAATTTTGGGGTCTCCAGTTCCGTCAAACTTTTTCATGTCCGGCATTTTAAATTTTTTTGGAAATTTTACATCTAGGAACAGGCAGAGTTCCCCTACATCGAGCATATATTCCTTAACTCCCTTAGCTTTTCTGATGACCTTTTTTATCCTGTTGATCTTCTCAATCAGTGCAGATTCTTTAGACTATGCAGTGTTTTTCTCCTCAACTATCACCTGACGGGGGTTCTATGGTGGTGGTGGGACAACTTGCGGTCCATCGGGGACTTGGTTGTCATCCTAAAAGTTTTTTCCATTCTCATTCGTCACATCTGGTTATCCGTTCGCAATAGGGATATGGTCCAGAATTGCCCGAATCTGTGCCTGACATTGCACTTGAGCCTGAGTTTGTTGCTCTATGGCTCTCTGTATATCAGTAATTGCCCTCATTAGGGTTGCTAGATTCATCTCATTTTTTGTCATTTCAGCTGACTCAATCGACTGTTCAGATACCCTACAAAGTCTTTCTGTTACTGATCTTTTCCAGACACGTATTGACTGTACTTTTCTCGGCCCAATGGTAATCCCACAGAGAAACCTGGATCCCAAAAGCAAAATGACTAGTACTAGACACTTCCTGGGAAAATATTCGATCAGCAGATAGCAAATCTTTTGAATTCTCAAAATAGCAGATTATGAGTAGATAACCATGGAAGCTATAACAATGCCCCTGCCGGGCTCACATGGGTAGCATAACGAGATGACTTAAAAATCACTATGATGGTTGAAAAGGGGATCAACTAAAATCTGGGGGGGAGGTTTGCCTAAAGAAAATGGACAGCACTCTGGCAAGAAACAAAGCTATGCTCACCAGATTGGTTTGATCTAAAAAGCATGACGGTAGAGGAATAATTCTTGAGGGCATAACAAGAATTTGAAATATACGAGGTTATGTCAAGGGGGGAGGGAACTAACAACCCAGGAAGATCCTGGAGGAGAAAGAAACCACCCTAGGAGCTAAGACGAAACACGGTCATGATGACGGTAAGAAAAATTAGATTTTGGTCAATTAAAAATGGTACCTTCTGAATAGAGCTGAGTATATACCTCCCATGCATGACATGGTCAAAAAGTACGTCCGAACTCTTTTACCGCACCTATGATAGCGTACAGTCAGTAAATATTGCATGTCTTCCCAACAATCTCCGAAATGGATTAACGTTCAGGGTATCAAGTCGACCAGGTAGGGGGGTTTGACGAACAATGCACATGCATGCAAAAATGCAGATGAGAGATACATATTAAGAACCAATGATGTTTTCAACTCTAGCCTTCTTATTTGATTATATAAACCAGTCCCCAACAGAGTCGCCAGAAAATACTGTGACTTTGGTTTTTATGGGTCATTTTAAAAAAATATTCAAAAATAAGAAATTCAAAGAATGTATAGAAAAATCTTTTAACACCTTGAAAACCAAATTTTGAAAAGTCTTTTTTGCTGAAAATAGAGTCGCCACTTAGTTTTTGAGAAAAACTAAGAAAAATAAAATTGGCTACTAATCTTTAAAACATTAACCAGAGAAAGTGGGGTCGGGGGTTAAGGTACGAATCGGAGAAGGTGTTAGGCACCCCGCTCGCCCAACTGTAAGGTTGGGTTCTACTAATCATCATTGGTTCTTTAATATGATTTCTCAAATGCATACAAATAATAAAAATGGAGGCAAAAAAAGAATATCCAAAATCAATTATAAAAAATACATAATATATGTACATAGCACTTCAAATCAAAACAAATAAGGGGATAAAATCCTAAGTCTTACGGCATGTAATTTCTATCTAAAAGATACGTGGAACACTTTCGCATGCAACAGTGTTAAAACAAACCTAAACTAGCATGATTCAAATAAAATAGTAAAAATATGTTAAATATGCTAAAATTACCTAAATACGATTTGCTACAGAATGATCTAAACTACCCTAAATATGCATTTAAAAAAATAATTAAAATATGCATATTACAAGCATTCATTTAGAAAGAAAAATATGAACATGATAAATACTAAAAATGAAATATGCACATGAATTCTATATTTTAAAAGAGAGAAAGTCTACTAACAAATGAAACAAAAATAAAGGTGTTTTAACAAAAGAGAGTTTGCGAAGAAAAGAAAAATGAAGAAAAAATTTATAAAAAAAAGATACCAAATGAAAATGTTAGAAAATACTATTAAAAAATAACCTAACTATTTGCATTTTTATGAAAATAAATAGAAAAGAAAAGAAAATAGAAGAAAGCAAAAGAAATGAAAATAACGATTGGAAAATTATAATACCATTTAAAGATGATAATTAACTTAAAAGTTTTTTTTGTAGTTTTTGGGTTTAACATAATAAGAAAAAAATATATAATAGGTGCTATGAAAAAAAAAATAAAGCGAATATTAAAATAAGATAGAACATTATATGAGAAATAAAGCTTAATAATAAGAAATGGAAAGAAGATACGAGAAATGAAAGTCACACTATTGTTAAGAAAAAAAATAAAATAAAATAAAATAAAAGAAAGTGAAAAATAGGAGAACATTAATTAATACTTAAAAGAAAATTTGACTTTAAACTTAAAGAAAAGAAAACGAGAAAGAAAATAAATATTAGAATATTAGAACAAAGTTAAGAAAATAAAAAAATATTAAACTTAATATTATAATGAAAGAAATGAGAAAGTAAATGCCAGGAAAAAAAATTAAGCTAACTAAAAGAAGAGAAAATAAAATTAAATATTAGAATATTAAATTAACATAAAAATAAAAATAAAAATATTAGAATTAAATGGGTATAAAATTAACGATTACAACTATTTTTATGTAAGTGCTTTGATTATAACAATTTACAACATTAACAAGTTGTAATTGTTAGAAATATTAGCATTATTTAATTATTTTAATTAAATTTTAATACAAATGAGGAAATAAATAAACAAGTAATCTAAAACTTGAATTTAAACACAAACATAACAATTAGTAAGTAATGCAAGAATGTAGTTGAAAGAAGTAAATAAATATTAATCTGATCGCTCCAAAAGAGAGAAGATGGAGCTCAAAGGATCGAGAATCTAAGCGGAATACCTGGATTGTTACGGAATTCTCAAATTGAAAAAATGTGCTCCAATGCTCCAATCCTCGGGTAGTGATCCCAACTAGGGTTGTAGGGTTTCGGAGACTCGGCTTGCGGTATTTCGATAGGGTTTCGGCGTTGAGGCACAGAATTACTCGAAGTTTCGGCATAATTTCTCTCACTAGACTTCTCTCGAATTTTTCTGTCCTTGAAAACATACCAGAGGTATAATATTTATAGAGTTATTCAACAAATGAGATGTTGACACGTTTTTAGACATGTCAGGCCAATTGGAGTTGGCAGTCGCCACAATGTGAGTTGGCGGTCGCCATAGTGGAGTTGGCGGTCGCCATGTTAGAAAAGGTTCCATAAGATTCTATTGACGGTCGCTACAATAGAGTTGGCGGTTGCCAGGTTTAGGAATTGCTTGGACAACAAGTTATTGGTTTTGAAGGTTTTTTATAGTTAAAGTTCAAATTCCGTGCTTGTATCACTTTTCGAGGATCGAACTGAAGCACTTGTTCCACCTGTTTTTCATCATCGGATCCACCTAAGTTTGGGTGGAGTCAAATTGAGGTGTCTACAATAGGCACCGGTTGCAATTGCCGAGGTAATAAATTTTAAAACTCTCAAAAATTGTCAACTATGTTTTGCATCGTTTATGAATCGAAAAGTTTTTTCTGGCTGTAGCTTAGATTTTTCTTTATTCGACTTCATTGAAATGAAATTCAAGGATCTCTTTTCAAGTCCTTGGTGGGAAAGATTCCTACAACTCCACGAACCCCATTATCCAACTCTTGTCGACCCCTTAGAAGAAATGTGTTGACCCAACCACTTAAAGGACCTGCCCTAAACATTTTGTGTCGACAACTCTTTTCAAATTCGCGACAGACCTCATCGATTGAATTTTTGCTATTTATTGCTCCTACCTACCTCCAACGGTCATGAATGGACAAAAGTTTATATAAGGAGTAATTTCTCAGTATTTAATCTTTCTAGGGACTTACTATCATGTTTTTTGCTTGAATCAAATTCAGAATTCTCAAGCTCACATTTATTGTTAAAGCTCCAGCTCTTGCTCCTCATCTCTCTTTATCTTTTTATTTATTTTAATTTAATTTCTGTAAAGAGATTGAGTGTTTCTCATTATTTTTCTCATTTATTATATTTAAGGGTGAGTCACCTTTTATCCTTTGAATGAGTGAGTAAATTTCATTAATGAAGAGTTCAAGAGAGATTAGAAGAAAATATGAGCTTTTTTTCATAGGATCTTCTTGAAGTTGAAATAGGCTTTTGAATGTGCCCGTAAACATTCGGTTTACTCAAGCGAAGTCTTAAAGTTGTAAAGGTTTGGAATGCGCCCGTGAAGCATTCTATATAGTAAAAATACTTAAGAAAAAACTTGAGGAGTGGACGTAGACTTGGAAGAAACCAAACCACTATAAAATCCTTGGTGTCTGGTTCTATCTCTATATTCCTAGCCTCTTTAATATTTGTATTCCTTTAATACTTGATTATCTTGCTTTATTTGATTGCAATATTAAAAGGTTTCGAACTTTTTTTTAAAATTGTTATTTATTTTTAAGACCCTATTCACCTCCCTTTTGGGTTGCCTAGAACTAACAATTCCTGTAACGTTTTTGTATGCAAGGTACAGCTGGCGCCGTACGCATTTAGTGTGCATTCAATGCTTACATTAAATATGTCGCAGAACTGATAGGGGATTGCCACGTGGCGGAAGTGACGATTGACTTGCGAGGAGGCTAAGAGACGATGCGTCAGCAAAACTTGCTCAACAAGCCTCCCGATTAAAAGGTGAAGCAGAAAATCGAGCAAGGTCATCGCATCACCTTCTAGTAGCTCGAGTGACCGAGCAACAGCAAGATGATGGGGGCAATTGAGGGGGGCAGGGTTTCGATCATGGCCATGTGGAGCGCACGTGGAATGCCGTACAACGCAACAGTCTTTCACCCCCGACTGCGTACCTCGGCGTATACATCCCAGCTCGGGCGGTGAGCCGAGCATATACGGTCAATGGTCCCGAGCACTAAAAATCTCGGGACAGGTGAATCCGTGCAATGGACTTGGTCCCGTGCTCAAAAGAGGTTTAGTCCCGACCCTAAAGAAGAGGTGCTCGGCACCATGAGGAGGAATGCTCGGCATTCACGTTCGAGCAAGACGCGTTATGCTGCCCCTAAAGCCAAGCTCAAGAGTTGATACTTGAGATCAGTGCCCCATGATACGCGTTTCAAAGGGAGGAGCTCGTGATAAGAGATCAGTAGCGGTTGGACCAACTCTGGGGCTAGGGTCTAGGCTAGGGTTAACCTAGCCTAGACTAGGTTTGAGTATTAATGGATAGTTTGATATGACAAAAAAAACTTGTAGAAAGATGTAATGATGGCACTGATAAGTCACCATCAGATTGACAGCTATGCATTGATCAGAGAGATGGAGTGCAACCTGACCTGTTCGGGTCGGGTCAGACTCCAAAAGGGGTCAAATATATTTCTTCTTATAAATAGCCAATATTCTCAAAGACAAATGTATGCTTTCTTTTCACTAGATGAAACTCTGCCATATTACTCTCTTAAGTTTTTTTTTTCTCTCTCTCTCTCTCTAAAACTTTTACCTGACTTAAACGTCGGAGGATCCACTGGTAAAAAGCCACCGGCGAACATCTCACTCTTTTCTTGTACAGGCACACGTGACATCCACCCCTGATTATTCAACTAGTTTGGACGGGACCAGTAAATCTCAATTCTTATCCTCTAATTTATATCCTATAGCATATTTGGAGTAAATTCGTTTAACACCTTTATTAGTTCAATATACTATTTCGAGTGATAAATATAACAATAAATAAAAATAATTTTCACAAATTACATTTATTCCTATCCAAATTTAAAGAATACTATTTTTTTAGAGTTTCGGTCACAGATCTTATTTTTATTAGGGAGCATCAGCAACAAGTTCCATTTTATTGGGCTACTTATAGGTAAGTTTCACCAAAAAAATTTATATTTTTAATAAATTTTTTTTGCTTGTTATTTTTGGAAAGTACATAAGAGAGAGAGAGAGAGGGAGAGAGAGAGAGAGAGAGAGGGAGAGAGACAGAGAGAGAGATTTTATTTTTATGTAATTAGTTTACATATTTAAAATTTAAAATTATATAATTTTTAGTATATGTATTCATATTTAATAATATTTCTATTTTTAGAAACTTTTTGTACAAATTTATAAAATAAGATCGATATTGAATATAGAATTTTTTTAAAAATAAAATATTTTTTTTGGTTTTATATTAAAATGATAATTTTATCATATTATTCTAATTATTATATAGTGAAACATTATATTCTTATTATATTTTTATTACTGATGGTCATGAAGCATATAAGTTTTCATTGATATGTATTAAAATATTATACAATTATCATTATATTTTCATTTCAAAATCATGATACAGTAGGCTTTTGTGAAATTTAAAAAGTCCTTATCGCTATGCGTGGATACACTACGTTTTCATAATATTTTCATTATTATGTAATTAAAAATTACAGTATCATAATATTCTTATTGTTATGTAATGAGATATTATGTTATTATTCATATATCTACATTATAATATCATGCCATACTATGTATTTGTTATTACCGTATAAGTTATTATGCTGCATTACTGTAATCTTTGCTATGCAAATACTCTTGGTATTATGAGAGACTACATTATAATTGTCACTTACTTTTTAGTACTAATTAATATTCACCATAAAGACACGCCATTTTTAGTATAAATTATATCGACACAAATATAGAGTAAAAAAATTTCTCCAAACATCTTATATACCTGTATATGTGATATATATTATTTTATATAATTTAATTTTTTTTTACCAAAACTCCAAAATAACTAATACTTAAGAAATTATGGTATTAATTAAAGAAGATTAAAAATTTTAAACTACTTCCTATTTCATACAGTAGTATAAATTAATTATATCTTATGACTTAACTATAAATAATATAATGCAATTTAATTATATTGTATACTTAATACAATTTAACTTTACCATATAAGTAATATATTTCAATCCCATCGAATACTTAGTACAATTAAATTTGAGCGGCCCTATTTGGAATAATTTATTTGCTTATTTAATTTTATTTATTTATATTTTTAGTAAATTTTTTATCAATTATTAAAATTATTATATTTTTCAACTTCTCTAATTGAGATAAGTTGCAAAAATAAAGTTTTTTATATCAAAATATAAAAAAAAGTTTAAAAAAAGACAAAAATATCCTAAAATAAATCAATAAATTAAATTTAATGTTGTTTATTTTTATCTTTAATAATTTTTTTCATCTTTTGATATTTTTTTATTTTTTTATTTTATCATATCAATATAATTTAAAAAAGTGAAACAATTAGTCAATAAATAAAAAAAATTAAAAAAACTAAATTCTCAAAATTTGGCCCAAAAAGGACATAATTTAATCCCATCATTTCAATCCAAATGAAAGGAGGATAGGCTGTATAGAGGAGCGCTGGAGGAGAAACTGGCTCCTGACAAGATCCCTTTCTACTTATTGTTTGGAATACCTTCTTTTTTCTTTTTTCTTTTTTTTTTTCAACTTTTTTTTTCATTTTCTACTAACAGTTTTTACTTTCTTATTTCTCTAATAGAGACTTCCTTTTTCCTTTTCGATGGAACTCTAATCCAGCAAGTTTTTGTTTGGTAAGTAATTTTATGCCAGATTTAAAGACTTTTAGCTTAAAACTTTTTTGAAATTTTTATTTTATTTTATTGGCAACTTTAATATTTAGGGCTCCATTGACAACTAGTTTAAAAGTTAATTTTTTATTTTTATTTTTGTATTTTTTGGCAAAAAAAATTAAAATAAATTTAAAGTAAGTTGTTCAATGACTTAACTTTTAAGCTAGTTTGTTTAAAATTAGTTATTTAGGTAAAAATTATTATTTTTTTATTTAAAATGAACAAAAAGTTAAGTTAACAAAAAAAGACAAATTAAAAAAATAAAAGAATTAACTCAAAGATAAAAAAAAAACAGTTTAAGAAAAACAAAACAGATCAAAACAAATTAATAAATCAAATTATAATTTATTTATTTTTATCTTTAATGAACTTATCATTTGGTCAATTTTTATTTATTTTTTAAATTTTTCTCATTTATATGAATCAATATTTTCAAAATTTAATAAAAAATAAAAAAAATTTAAATACAAAAATAAGCCAAAATTTCAACTTTTAGCCCAAACGGAGCCTAATTTAAAAACAACTATTTTTATTCTTAATAAATTTTTTTAATTATTTAGTCAAGTTATTATTATACATTCTGACTTTTGAAAAAGTAAATTCTTTGATAAAAATAAAAAAAATAAAAAAATAAAAAATAAGTCAAAATAAGTCAACAAATCAAACCTTATGTTGCTTATTCTTTTTAGTAATTTTTTTAATTTTTTAATCAAAATTTTTTATTATTCCAATTCATCTAAGTCTAAACAATTTAAAAAAATAAAAAATTATAGTCAAAAATCAAAACACTTAAAAAGATCAAAATAAATAAAATAATCCAAATTTACCCCAAATAATGTTCACTGTACATTTTTATTCATCAAAATCATGACGTATCATAGCTTATATATTATAAATATATATATATTTTTTACATATTTTTATTACAATAATTAATTATTTGTACATTTTTATCAAAATAATCAAACCTAATTGGCAATGTTAGCTTCTCGGCTAAAAAGCCAAAACGCTAAGGTAGTTTATTTAGTAAAAAAATTAAAAAATTAAATTAAAATATAAATTTTTATCATTTTTAATATAAAATAATATATTTTATTTATAATTAACACCATAAATTACATATAATTGTTAATATCAAATATATAAAAAGATAAAATTATTGACTTAAGAACAAAAAAAAATAGCTTTACTAAATAATCAATTTTTAAAAAATTAATTTAAAAATTAAATTATTAAAATAACTTACTTTAAATTAAATTTAACTTTTTAACTAAAAATACAAAAAAATAAAAAAAATTAACTTTTAAATTAATTATTAGCCCTTAGCATGTGTTTGGATTAACTTATTTTTAAAAAATTTTAACTAAAAAATCACAAAAAATCAATTGATTTGATTTATTAAGTTTTTTTTACTTTTTTTTTCACTTTTTCTACCTAATTTTTGACCTACTTTTTTTATAAAAAAATTAAAAAACTTAAAAATCACAACAAAAAAAAAAGTCCAAACACATACTTAATATCATCGCCACACAACGGAATTACCTAGCAATTTGCTCACAGCAAAACTCATGAAAAATTGTTTATGAGTTATCACCACCATGCCTCGATATTATAAACCCCAGATTTGAACGAGGAAGTCTCCTCATTCCTTCCCCATTTTTTTCTCTTCGCTATTTGTACCCAAACTCCTCTCCACCTTCAGTCCTCCCCCCTTTTGAATCCCACTTTCTGGTTGAAACCTCTTCAACAAACACCATTTTCAAAACCTCCATTTTTTCTCCAATCTCTTTATCTCTTCCCACTCTTCAAGTCCTCCATTTCTGAACCAAATCAAAAGCTCGGTGACGATGGCTCATAAGCAACTTCACGAGATCCTGAAAGAAGACCAAGAGCCCTTCCTTCTCAAGAACTACATTGCCGATAGAAGGTCTCAGATCAAGAGACCCGAGCCCAAATCCTCATTACAGGCCAAGAAACGGAGACCCACCGTCGAAATCTCCGATTCGAAGCGTACCCTCTGCAACCAGGTGTGTTTCTTCGCCTTCCTCGACTCGCCGGACGTCGGGAAATCGCCGTTTCTCGATTTTCCGTCACCGGCGAGTGCGAAGAGCCCGGCGAAATCCCCGAATGCCGTTGTTCTCCACGTCCCGTCAAGAACAGCGGCTCTGCTTCTCGACGCCGCCATGAGGATTCAGAAACAATCTTCGTCTTCCAGACCCCAAACCCAGGTGAAGAACGCGAGGTTTGGGTTGTTTGGGTCGATTATCAAGAGGTTAATAACTGGTAAGAACCGGGCCCGAGGTTGTGAAATTGTTGGCGGCGGTGGGGGTGGGGGTTTGCCGATAAAATCAGCGGGAATGGGCGAGAAAGTGAAGGAAAATGTCCTGGGTGCGGATGATAAGAGCGGTTCTGAGATGATGCGTTTTCCTTGTTCTTGCAATAATAGTAGGCGTAATAGTACTGTTTGGTCGGAGAGCAATGAAGAGAAATCTATGGATTTGGGAAGTTCTAGTAGTAGCAGGTCAGATGAATCGGAAGAAATCGATGAGTTTGCTGCTGATGAAGACACAGAAAATGGAGTTTTTTCTTTCCGCGAGGAGCGATTCTGTTCAAGCCCTTTCCGATTTGCTCTCCAGAAAAGCCCCTCTCCCGGTCGTCGGACGCCCGTCTTCTCGTCGCCGTCCACATCTCCGATTCGCCACAACCAACAGGTTCGTCTTCCTATTTTGCATATGAAAATGTCACCGGAAAATTCTCTCTCTCTCTCTCTCTCTCTCTCTCTCTATATATATATATATATATATATGCATTCTCCGGTGGCAGTTCAAGTTGTTCCAATATTGAGATTTTCGTACTTTGATTCTGATATTTATCAATGTATCAAACACATGACTATATCATTTACGATTTTGAACTACTAAATTATTCTAAACTTTTTGAATTCAGTTTAACTAGGTAGACAGCATTAAATCACGGGTTTAACTACTTTTTCTTCTGAAATTCTGATCAGCGACGTTGCGAATTGAATTCGACAACTGGGATTATTCAAAGTTCCGGCAGTGAATTTGGGAAGAGCCTAAATTTTTGTTCCACCTACAAATCCGAGTGAGATGGGTGACTCGGAAGATTTGAGTCAGACGTGATCCGAGTTGTCGGCATTCTGACTCACTGGTCGGCAAAACGATCTCATTCTGATTCACTGGTCGGAATGTCGTCCTGAAATGACAAAATTGCCCATTAATCCTTCCCTCAGAGTTTGTGGATAATAAATCTAAGCCAGACCCAGAGGGTTATCTTATTTGTGAAAGGCCTAGTTTGTGGTTAAAAAAAATTGGCATTTTTGCTTATTTTTATTTTATTTTATAAGTTTTATTTTTGTTTTTTATTTTTTATTTTTAGATTCTAGATGAACTAGTAAAGTAAAAAATTAAAACTGTTGATTTTACGCATCTACATTTCTTTTATTGTTTTTGAATTTTATTTAATGCAATTGACGCTGCTCGATTGTTAAGGGTTTGAAGTCTTCTGGTCCTTGATGGAATGGAAGGACGAAATGAGGGGTGACGGTTAGATACATCTGTCACCCCTCAATTTCGGACCGAGGGGGTGATGGCTAGGGCTCATGCCACCCCTAAATTTTGAAAGAAAAAAAAACTCAATTACTATAGTATTAATCTTGAATATTTAATATTATGTAAGTTCTTCCCTTACTATTTTATTGTTATACATTCGTGTCTATCGTTAATTAAGATCTTGCGTTCGTCCTTAAAAGTATGCGATTTTCTATTTAGAGGGTTTTATTTTCCTTGACTTGACTTAGCGTTAGAGTACCGCTTTCATACTAGCACAAATTGTGGTCCGATGTGCGGTTAGCTTAATGTCCTAATTATGCTTATATTTTGTAATCAATAGGAGGAGAATTGTGAAGCAGAGAGCAAACAAAAAACCCACTTGGTAGAAGAGGAGGAAGAGAAGGAGCAGTGCAGTCCAGTATCCGTATTGGACCCTCCATTTCAAGACGATGACGGTGTCAACGGAGATGGGGATGACGCGGACATTTCTGATCCCGAATGCAGCTATGCAACTGTACAAAGTACGTTGAACTTTCAATTTTGTATCATCCCATCTTGGTTGTTCAGTCCTTTTTAGCTTTTGTGGGTATGCAATTTGTTTAGACATTTTTGTTTGTCACACTAGATTGAATGGTCCCAATCAATTTTCCTATACCGATTTTCAAACCTGAATTATTTATGGCATCCATTGATGCGGATCAGAATGTACGTGTGGTTGAAAATTTCCTTTTACCGTCGCTTTGCAACTTGTACATGTATATGTTTTTTTGTTAATCTGACCTCATGTGGGGATGGAAAGAACTGCGGTCGCTTACATGGTCATTACTTCATCTGTGACCCACATTTAGGTGGTGGTTGATGGATCTTAATCTCTCGAATCGGCATTCAGTTTACTAAATTAGGGCAATCATTGGCCTAATTTTGAAACTGATGTTTCTTGACTTAATGATCTTGGTTGTTCACGGTTTGGTGGTTCAATGTTGTCAGCAGTTAAAGTTTTAAAGTTTGGTGGAACCCATAGAGTTATGAGCTGAATGTCCTACCATTCATTTCTAATTTTGAAAACAAAGAACTACAGTATTACTCATCACAGGTCTTTAATGTGCCTTGTGTGCTTGGATTACCCATAAAAGGGATGCATTTAAGTTTTTGTAGCTCGAAAAATACCACTTCTATTATGATTAAACCTTCTTTTAATCTCGGTTGTCCAAGCTGTCTTACACGACATTCTTGGCTAAAACTTCTTGTACTTGTTAACTAAACTTGATTTTGTTAGTTATTGAACAAGTAATTGATTTGAATTATCATTTTGCTTTCCTTTTTGGGAACTACAGGGGCAAAGCAGCAACTTTTGCACAAGCTCCGTAGATTTGAGAAATTGGCCGGTTTGGATCCTATCGAGCTCGAAAAGAGAATGTTGGAAGAACAAGACGACAAAGATCAAAGCAAAGATCAGCTGGAAGAGGAAGAGGGATCCGAAGAGGAAGCCGGGTCATCGCTATCGTGGTATAGAGAAAAGAATGTTGACGGGATTGTTAGAGAAGTTCTCGCCAAATCGGGCTTCCATCTCAGGAAAGTTCCGGCAGACATGAGGAGACTGGTACTGGACCTTGTTGCTGAGGAGAAGAGAGACGACGATGGAGCAGAAGGCGATATTGAAATGGTGGTGAGAAGGGTTTGCAAGAGCTTGGATTCTTGGAAGGAGGTGGAATCTAACACCATTGATATGATGGTGGAATTGGATTTCAGAAGAGAGCTTGATGGGTGGCAAAGCAATGGCAAAGAGGTGGGAGAGACTGCAAGGGAAATTGAGATTGCCATCTTGGGATTATTGGTGGAGGAAGTATCAGAAGAGCTTGGTTGCCTACCTGGCATTTAGTAGAGAGTGTTCATAAAGTTTTAAGTTTATCTAAATATGTTTTGTTTTGTTTTGTTTTGTTTTGTTCTTTTTTTTTGTTAATTTTTTAATTTTGATTTTTTAATTTTAATTGGAGGATCATATATAGTCTGACTTGCACTTTGAGGGGGTAGGCTAATCAGCTAAAGCATGTGGACCCAAGGAGGGTAAGAGTTAGATTGTAGCAGTGGTATTATGTATATGTTTCCATGTATGTGTAGAAGGGGAAGATGTAAGTACCCTTTGCTTAATGAGACATGAGAATTGCAATATATTCATGGCCATGGTCATCTTTCTCTCTCTCTCTCTCTCACAGACACCTACACACATTGTAAGGTGTACAATTGTACCCTCACCACTTGAATTAGTAAAATTAATAATTTATAAATTTTAGTTTATAAATTTTATTTTGTAATTAAAATTATGAGTGTTTAGACAAAATTATAGTTTATAGTTAAAATAAAAAAATATATATAAATTATAATAAAAATTATAAAAATATAAAAAAATTTATAATTTATAATTAAAATTAATAATAAAAAATTAAAAATTATTAACCGTAAATATACCAAGCACCCTAGACAATCAAAACACTAATGAATACAACATTCCTACAAATGAGAATATTTTTAGTGCTTTTTGACTGATGGTGATTGGCTGGGAGTACTCTGTTGCTTGAGTTAGTCTCTTTGATCATGAAAATAGATAATATGGCATGTTTGGAAAAATTTATTTATTAATTTATTGGTTTATTTTAGTTATAAATTTATTTATTTAGTTTATTAGTTTATTTTTACTTATTTTTATTTTTTTCAAATTTTTTTAAATATTTTAATTAATATTTTTTATTTTTTTGATTCGTCCAACGAAAGAAGTCTAAAAAATATAATAATTTGACTAAATAATAAAAAAAATTATTAAAAATAAAAAATTAATTTAATTAAATAAGTAAATAAACTAATTTACCGGGCCATAGTACTATTCAGGCATATGATTAGGTACCTATAACTCTGGAGTGAGATTAATTTTTAATCAAAAACAACAAATAAAGAACATATATTGCACCAAAAATTAGGAAAGCAAACAAAAAATTGAATTGTATTAAAAAATTTAGTGCAATTTTATCCCAACTAAGTTGGACAAACAAACGAGGCTAAGGAAACAACTCTGAAGTTGTAAACCAATAATGTTTAAATCCATGCATCCCTTCCTTAATAAGCAGCAAAAGTACACACAAGTGCAATACTAATCATACCACGAATATGCTTGTCCACAAATTCCAACTACTAAGGCAAATTATTAGCTAGTTTCATAGTACAATTTAAGTGCACGTTATATTTTAATAAATAAATAATTATAATTTATACAATGTGAATTATATTTTTTTTTTAACTATTTAACAAATATGAGTTATTATATACTTACCATAAAATTTATCGTCGCCATACTAGGTGATAGAATCGTGTGAACTTGTCATATGGTATAGTAATCTGCGTGCACCGAATAATTACTCACTAATATTGAATACACATTCTCGCGGATAAGGATAACTTGTTTAAAAAATTATATATCGGTCTCGTTTGGGTGATTTACTTATTTGTTTATTTATTTATTAATAAATAAGTCAAATTTTATTTAAATCACATCATTTGGGTGATTTGTGACTTATTTACTTATAAATCAGGCTACTCAAACGAATTTATTTACTTATTTATTTATAAGTTTGCTTATAGGTCAGTTTATTTGACTTATTTTAACTTATTTGGCTATTCAAACGAGTTTATTTGCTTATTTACTTATAAGTCAGCTTATAAGTCAGTTTATTTGGCTTATTTTGACTTATTTGGCTACCAAAATAAATTTATTTGTTTATTTACTTATAAGTCAGTTTATAAGCTAGTTTATTCAGCTTATTTTGACTTATTTAGCTACACAAACGAGTTTAATTGATTTATTTGTTTAATTGCTTATTTTTTTTATTTTTAGCTTATTTAGTTACCCAAACGACGTAGTCTATTTTTTGATTTATAAACTAAATAAATAAATAAATAAACTATCCAAACAAGGCCATGGTTTTGTTTCAATACATCCAAAACAGCTGGATATGTATTTAGATTTTTGAACTTTAGAATTCTCACATAATTCAACGACGTGAAGTGCATTAAGACAAATGCACATATAATTTTTGGGTCATAAAATCTTAAATACATTTTATTGTTAACGTCTAAATTAAGGTTGTGCATTTGAATTTTTGTAACCAATTGTTTGGAGGGGGCATAAAACTAGGGAAACTTATTTATTATTCTCAAAATATTATGTAACATTATTTATGTGGTATTATTTGACGAATAAAAATGTTTCACACACACTTAAGTGAGTTATTTTTTTCTTTTTACTTATGTAATAAAAATGAATTATCATTGTCATATTCAAAATATTTTTAATTATATAATTAAATAAAAACATCACGTAAACACTCACACACACAGAGTGACGGAACGATTGCTGTAAAATTAGAAAAAGTTACAGCAGTGGCAGCCGAATCGAGACATATCACCAAAAGAGGACACGCTGGTTGACCCTGAAGAAATGAATATAGCAAGGGAAGGGACATGAAAGCTTCCTCTTAACAACCACTTAATTGTTAATTCTCTCAGACAAAAGTTTCAGCAAGGAATTAATATAATTCCACCATGAAAGCAACTTCAAGCTTTTCTCCATTCATTATAACTGGCATCTCTCTCTTTCTTTTTTTTCCTCTGTGCACAGTGCATCTTTCTTTATCTTTGTTCTCCCACTGTCTGAGATTCTCTGTCTTTGATCATTGGTTTATTGTTTTTTTTTTTTTTTTGTTACATTGGATGCCAAAGGTCTTGGGGGAGGGGTTAATGTTCGAACTCTTGACGTGGTGAACCGACCATAACACCCCCCAACAACTGAGACAAATGCTAGATTCTGGGGTTATTTTAGTGAATGTAAAGGGAGTTTTAGTACAATAATAAAGTTATTGCAGTGTAATTTAGAGGTCACCGGAGGTTCGTTTCCTCCCCGAACCATACATATATAAGAGCTTAGTGCACCTAACTATTCTTTTTATTGTCAATTTTAGTGAATTTTTTAAATAATTTTTTTACATTTCGAGATTTTCTCATTGAAAAAACTCTGAAAAGGAAAAAAAAATCATCAAAAGATAAAAAAATTTAAAAAGACAAAAGAAGCTAAAAAGTCAAGAATTTTTTTTTCTTTTCATTTTTAGTGATTTTTTATAAGCTTTAGCTCAAGAAAACTTACTTTTTTTCTGCTAATTTTGTCGAGATGAATTTAAAAAATATTTCTTAATCAATTGATAAAATGATTTTTAATCAATTGCCATTTGCAGGTCATCTATAAATTTACTAGCTGCTGTGTAATTAACAAGTGATGGGCCCATGGGCCATACTTCATCTGATCAGCCCAGTGGTTGTAATGAAAAAAGAGAAGGGGAAAAAAAAGTAAAAAGGACACAGATCTTTAACTATTTCTCAAGAGAGAGTTCATGAATAAATTGTTCAATAGTTCCAAACATCGTAATAAAAATCATTTTAGGTGAAATAATATGAGCCCACTTTTATTGGGTAAATAATAAGCAAAAATGATTCGCTTATTGTGAATCAAAAATTTTTATTTCCCAAAATTACTGTGTGTTATCGTATACATAAAATTTTCAGTGTAGTGAATAATTTGTCGAGAATACATATTACGTTGTACAAATTATATTGTACTCATAAATGCAATACGTCGAGCTAGAGCTCAGTATAATTTTGAGTATACGATAATCTATGCCGTATAATGGATACCATTCGCAACTAAATTGATGACAACAGAAAAATCATTAAAAGGACTAGCTAAGAGATTTTTATTAAGATTTATAATTGACTTAATTTTTATCATTTAATCAATGTTTTTAATATAATTTTGCACATCTAGATGAATTTAAATAGTAAAGAATTATGACCAAAAGATAAAAATAAATAAAAAGAAGATAGGATAAACTAATAAACTAGATTTTAAAAAAAAATCCTTTTAGTTGTCTTTTTTCTTTTTCTTTTTAACTTAAAATTTATACTATTTCAGCTATTCTCATCGAGACGGGCAAAACAAGAAAAATATTTAACCCAATTTCTTGGAAAATTTGAGAAAAAATAAAAAAAAAATCTATTGGTGAAAAATTACCATCAACTAAAAAACACAAGTTAAAGTTCAATACCTCATTGTAGAAAAAAGGAAGATATATAATAATAATTTTGATATAACTAAATGCTGTGGAACAATTACATGTATGAAATTTAAATAATTTAAATAGAGTTTGTATGGGTTTTATTACATCAATACTTATAATTGTGTTATATTATTTAAAATATTAATTTTGTAAAATTAATTGATATCCAAAGCATTATTGCCCCCAAAATACTACTTTCTCAAAGATTTGACCTTACACTTTCTTTTTTTAAAATCTTAATTTCGTACTTTGTTTCTTCGTGGCAATTTGATTTTAAGT
The DNA here is from genome assembly GCA_034768845.1 of Heliamphora exappendiculata. Classification (NCBI taxonomy): domain Eukaryota; kingdom Viridiplantae; phylum Streptophyta; class Magnoliopsida; order Ericales; family Sarraceniaceae; genus Heliamphora; species Heliamphora exappendiculata. The sequence goes on from JAOTRH010487431.1 coordinate 21,950, forward strand.
TAAAATTTAGCTTAAGTTTGACTTTTTACCTTTTAACTTAAAATTAAAAAAATCAAAAAAATTTATTTAAGAACTCAAAAACTTTTGGCCTTTAATCCATTTAGCCTTTTTTTACATAAAATAATTTTATATATTTTTTAAAAATATCACATATTTTATTATATACATTTATTTTTTATAAAAATTATATATTTAAATTCTATTCAGAAAAATCTATTAAACAAGATCTACATCGAATATAAAATTATATCAAAATAAATTTTAAAAAATTATAACAATTATTTTTCTGACTTAAAGCTTTTTTTAGTTTAAAGCTACCTTAAGCCAAACTTTTTGACTTATTATTTCTTTCCTTAAAGTTGTCCTACAGTTCACGGAACGAATTTTTTTTTATTTGACTTAAAACAATTTTAACCAAAAAGTTTAACTTAAAATCAAGTTGCAAAGCGAGGCATTTGTATTTCGTTTTTTTTAAATTCTTATAATGTTAAATAAGTAAAAAATATGTTTGATTAAAGAATGCTTTTAGTAAGAGACAGTTCAAGCCTTTTTGAAACCCAAGGAAAAAAATTTTAATAATGCGGATTTTTAAATAGTAAATTATTTTATTTCAGATTTTTTTTTCTCTTTTAAAAAGCAAAACTAGTAATTAAATTCTTATACATAAATTTTCAAGTAACATATTTATCAAGATCATTCTTTTAGAGTGAATTAATTTTTTTACTCTCTCTCTCTCTCTCTTTCTACATTTACTATACTCATATTTAAATATTTTTAATTGACATATTTATAAATTAAACAAATACAATCTATAACCGAGCAATATAACTTTATAACTTAATTAGTAAGCACTAACGGACTATAACTATTTACTTGACTGCAATTACCCAATAATCATAATTTTCACAATAAAAACAATAATAATCACAATTACCCAAAACAAACAATAATAATCACTAAATCATAGAACTTTTTTTTTTAATTTGTGAGTTTTATTATGTTTTTAACCATCACTTTATTTTATTTAATAAATATTTATAATATATATTATAATAAATGATGGTCCTTGATCACTTTTTGGGTAAGTATTTCACTCGTTTAGGAATTTAAGCCGCCTTGTTTTTAGTTCGTTTGCACCTATACAAAATATAACTTTTCAATTATTATACTTTTTAAAAATTTTAAATAAAAAAATTTTAAAAATAGTGTTTGGCAAAATTACTGTTAATAATTTTTAGCTTTCTACTACTAATTATAATTATAAGTTATAATTTTTTTTAAACACCCACAATTTTTATTATAATTTATAACTATTTTTTTTTATTTCAATTACAAATTATAATTTTTATCAAATACTTAAAAATTTTACTACAAATTATAATTTATAAATTATTAATTTCAACAATAACAAATACCACAAAAATAATTTTAAATCACAAGCCAAACAAAACATCACATATGATGGCAGAAGGCCTTAGCTGCCGTATGGAAGAGGCCCACAGTGGAAGAAGAAAGGACAGAAGAGGACAAAAGGGATTTTGGAGACATATATATTGAATTAGTATTGGTTCTTCCTACCTAGATTAGAAAGCTCAACCTCCTCCCTTCCCCTCTTTCAAGAACAAGCAATCCAATTGTACAAAATATATGAAGTTGGATATTTTCAATTGTTAGAATATTAGATTGATTATTAGAATGTTAGATTAATTTTATTCTGATTTGATTTTATTTTTTATATTTATTGTATTTTCTTTCTTATTTATCCCTATTCGCCTATAAATAAGTCATATATTGTACAGTTTTAATATACTGAAAATATACAATTATTTTTCTTATTTTAATTTTTTCATGGTATCAAAGCTAGATTCTACCCAATCCTAGCAGCCGACTCAGTCACCGTCTCAGTAGCAAACTTCCACATCGCCGGCGTCATCTCGCTCAACCTCCCTTTTCAATACGTGTTCTGTTGCCTTCTCTCACGCAACCAGTTTCACAGCTGAGCGATCAAACATTGTGGGTTTATTGCCGTCGACGGAAATCGAGGTGCCTTTGTCGTCCTCGCCGCCGCACCCAAGTCGCCGCCCCTGCCCTATCGCGTCGCCGTTGCTCTCCTCAGGTCGCTGCCGCACCCAGGTCACCGTCGCTCAATGACGAACGCACCAATGACGTCTTCCGGCGAAGCACCAACAGGGGCCCTCCGGCGACTGTTCTGAGGTCCAATTGAAGCTCGCTCAATCTGTTGCCGCCGCTGCCTCTGCTAAACCCTCAGCCACCCTTACTGCCGGCGCCCCCTGTGCTGTTGACGCCACTGTCCTGCCGCCTTCGTTCCCTTGCCGCCGGCGCTGCTATGCCTCTCCACCACGTCGCCGGCACCGCTACTCACTTCTTCCTCATCGATCTCTCACTGCTGCTCACCCATGTGTGCCTTTTTATTTTGTTGATTAAAAAAATTGTCTCAATCATCATCAACTCTCGATTCCATTGTCCGTCCTATTGATATTATATTGGATAGATCTAATTATAGTATCTGGGCTCAAAACATGGAGGTTTTCTTGAAAGGCCGTCGATTATGGCGCTATATGACTGGAGCTATTCCTGAACCCGTACAGACCAGCAGCGAGACGAAAGAGACATTTGCAACTCGTCTAGAAGACTGGGACAGTATTCACTACAAGATTCTGTCTTGGCTTATCAACACCTCTGTTCCG
>JAOTRH010487451.1:0-24648 GCA_034768845.1 Heliamphora exappendiculata
TTATATTCTGCAAGAACCTAAAATCTGATCTTCTGTGTGCAAGTCGTACTCTACACATCAGATTAAATACTATACAGAATATAGGACACCAAGCATAACATTAAAAAAATGATATTGCATACATTGCTCATTAAGATTCTTATAAAATAAAAAAATTAATTTTATTAAAATAATATTAAATACTAAAAACATGATTTTAAGTATATCAACCCTAACAGACCACGATTATGTTGCCTTTGCTAGAGAGAGACTGAAGCTAGCCATGGGCCCTAGAGCTGTTCGACGAGCTCCTCCCCCTGCTGCTCCTGGTCCCATCCATCCTGAGCTTTCATAAACGGTGGACATCTTCGTGAATGGGGTCCCTCACCAAATTCGGGTTCCCAAGCCAGCGGCCCCAGAGATTCTCCTATCCCTTAGCCCTAAGTAGGTACAACATCCTTTCTTTTGTTCTTAATACTGTTATTAATATCTGACTGCGATGACTGGACTGCACTGATTCCTATATCTGACTGATTCCCATATCTGATTGATCTTGACACCTAATTCCTATATCTAACCAATCCCTTTGCCTAATCACTTGGTTAAGGGTGTTGGTTTGCAACTGGGATGCTACATTTCGGGCTCATGGCTTGGAGCTTCCTGTTGCTCAGGGTGGCCCTGTTGTGGTACTCAGTTCTTTCTATCTCTCGATTACATTCTTGCACCTTTACTTTCTGCTCATACTTATCTTCCTTAGTTGACATGGTTCTTTTTCTTCTTTTAGCGCGGGCATGGTGGAGGTTCGAGCACTTGGGGTGTCCATACCGCACCTCCTGTTCCACCTGCATGCACAAACCTTCGCTTCTACTTCTGCTGCTGCTTTTGCTTCTACCGCTGGTACTTCTTCTAGAGTTCGGACCTCTAGTGCGGCTCGAATGGGCACAGAGAGGGAGACAAGCTCAACGGGGTCATCTTCCAGAGAGTCTACCCAGGGCAGCTATGTGGCTCAGAAAAAGAGAACTCGGCAGTAGTGACTTTCTTTCTGATGAGTTTTTATTTCTTCTCTCTTCATACGGAGGCCTTTGTGCCTATTCTTGTTTTGGCCTGCGTGCCCGTTTGATACATTCCCATATTCTACCTTGTCGTACCACACAAATACACTAGTTTTGATGCTTACTACTGTACTGCTCTAATGTACTCTAATATACGGCTCTTGATACTCCCATGGATACACACTGACATACTGTTTCCGCCACACTGCACAGATACGAGGGATGGGGCCTGCGTGCCACAACACACACTTTATATTACTTTTGCATTTAATGGGTTGGGCATTCGTGCTACTTGGATTATGTTTTTGTTTATCATGGATGTTTGAACCTCTTATGTTATAAAACTTTTTCTCAAATATTTAACTTTTAATTATGCATGGCATGTGTTTTATGAGTTGTGAACTCTGTGATATTAACTATTTTTCCTTGTTGTGAGTTACTTATACGTCGCTGGGACGTTTTGGGGTATGTTGGGAAAACGAGGAGGTTCTGTTAAAATTTACTACATAAAAACATGGTGGCCGTGAGGAATAATAGCACGGCTGTGCCTTTTGAAACTGGCAGCCTAAACTTTGTGTGAACAATAGTTCATGGCCTGTAGTTTTAATGTCACATATGTAAAGTTTTGGAGAAATAATATGACGACCGTGGGAAAGGAAAGAGGTGGCCGTAAGAAACAAGGTAAGGGCCGTGAGTAACTTTTTTGGCGTGAAACTTTAGGCAGATTCTGAGTTTCCCTCTTTGTTGACTCTATAAAAGAGTGACACTGCTCTAGACCCTACTTTTCTGTATACTTGGCATTTTCCTTGCTTTCTTCATGGCCCAGTCCTATAACAACTCCTTGTTGGCTTGGTTGGGCAACTTTTCTCTAGTCGAGCTCAAGAACTTCCTCAACTTTGGCTCAGATGCGCTATTCTCCTTGTGAAGCATGAGGGTTGATTGGCATCTACTTCGAGGGGCTGCCCAACTGTGGGATCCTGAAGTGCACGTCTTTCACTTCGGCATTGAAGAGTTATGTCTGATCGTAGAGGATTTCTCAGCTATCCTTGAAATCTAGGGTCGCGATGAAGTGGTAGTCCCTGCTCCTTTCTCGAGTGCTAGAGGTTGGTTGATGCAGCTTTGTGATTTTTCCCTTCATAAGGCTGCTTTGATTACTCATAGTGGAATCCCCGATGTGGCTCAGATCATAGACCGCTTTAGGCCGCTGGGGGCCCTTGGTGACTTCCCTTTTCAGGATCAGCGTAGGTATGCTCTGTGCATTTGGCTTTTAGCTCGCTTCCTCCTAGGACCTTAAGATGGGCAAGCTACCTCTTCCCTGGTGGATGTGGCCTATATGATTCATGATGGTCGGGACCCTGTCCCGTTGATTCTGGCTGAGACGCTTTTTGGGCTCGATGAAGTCCATGCTGGGGGTGCTCCTTATTTCACTGGTAGTGCACTCTTACTGCAGGTATTCACTCATCTCTCCTTTTTTTGTATTCTCTCGGATTTTTTTACTCAACTCTCCTTTTTCTTTATTTCTTTTAGATTTTTCGCACAGTTCACCTTTTTCTTTTTCTCTCAGGTGTGACAGATGGAGAAAGTGAATCTGTTGGAGAAACCTGTGTCTGATACCTATAGCATTAAGTCCTTCATTCGTCGTCGGGTCTACCGACTTTGCTCCACTAAAACTGATTGGAAGGACTATATGAGTTCTTTGACTGGGGAGGACATCTCTTGGCTGTGCCCCTGGCTGAAGATATCTTCTATGACTGTTTCCACTGCCTGTATTCAGGGGTCCTGTTAGTTGGCTTGAAGCTGGCTACCTTTTATCATCCTTATTGCATTCTTCACCAGTTTGGGCGTACTCAGATTTTTCCCGAGATTTCTATGAGCCATCTGTACAGTCATCCTCACTAGGCCCATTTCCTAGGTCAGTATTAACAGGCTTGGTCTTCTCAACTAAGGATACTAGTTGGCAGGGACTTCAATAGTAGGCTTTTTGAGGTTTACAAGGCTTGGCTATAGATAGAGATAGAGCACGAGGTAGGACAAGAAAGAGATGTAAAGAGAAAGAGGACTTGATTCCTTTTGCTATGTCTCAATATCTATGTTTGCTTTCCTTTTCAGCTTTTTAGGATGAGAACTTGCGAGCCTTTCTTATATCTTTTGAAATATGTGTCGATGAACTTATTAATGAAAATTCTCCACTTTTTGGTTTGCGATGGCTCTTTTTTTATTATTATTTTTACTTTACTCTTGCAACATAATCACTTTACTAGAGAAATTTAAAACAAACTTTTGCATTGATCGACTACTCGAAACAAGGTTACAAAGAGGGAATTTTGAACAAAAGTTTGGGCTAAACTTCTGATAGAAGCTGCCTACGTATCCCGAAGAAGAGAATCAGGCTATAACGTAGTTCGAGGCGCAGATAACACTCGGGTATTGAGGCACTCCTTTTGCAGGCTTTTCCCTAAGGGGTAGAAGCTTTTAAGCTGGTCTGAATTGATAGGTGTAAAGAAAGTATTTCTGTCTAAGTCCATTAAAATTGCAGTACTTCCTAACATGAGGGTTTTAATAAGATAGAGTCTGACCCAATTAGGTTTGAACTTGCCCTGAGGGTTAAAAATCGAAGCTCTAATCTCTTTGAGGACTAAATCACCTTCCTTTGAGTTTTGGGACTTAACCTTCTTCTTGAACGCTCGATCTATCCTCCTCTGATACCCATGAATATAAAACAACGCTATGAGTCTCCTTTTATCGAACAAGAGTAACTCTTCAAATCTATCCCTCTGCCATTTTGTTTCAGGAGTTCCACTCTCGGCCATTATTCTCAAAGACGGGATTTCTAATTCAATAGGTACGACTGCTTTCATTCCGTAGACCAAAGCATAGGGTATTGCTCCAGTAGAAGTTCTAATCGATGTTCGATATCCCTAAAGCGTAAATGGTAGCTTTTCTGGCTAGTCTCTACTTCCCTCTATCGTTTTCTGAAGGATCTTCTTCACGTTCTTATTCGCGGCTTCCATAGCCCCATTGGTTTGTGGTTTGTATGGTGAGGATTTGTGACTAACAATCAGGATTTCCTCCAATAGATCAAAAACTTTTCCCTGAAAGTGGGAACTATTATCAAAAATTATCTTGTGTGGGACTCCGTACCAGCAAATGAGATTCTCTTTGATGAACTTAGGTACTTGGGCAGCTTTTAGGATGGAATAAGAGGCAGCTTCGACCCACTTTGCAAAGTAATCAATTTCCATGAGGATAAACTCATGTCCATTCGATGCCTTGGGTGTAACCTTCCAGATGACATCGATTCCCCAAATCGAGAACGGCTAGGGTGAGGTCATGTTATACAGTTGAGATGGCAGTATATGCATGAGGTTTGCATGGATTTGGCATTTTTGGTTTCTCCGAACAAATTGATGGCATTCAGCTTCCATAGTTATCCAGAAATATCCTTAGCACAGGATCTTTTTAGCCAGCATCATCTCGCTCATATGAGGTCCACAAACTCCTCTATGAATCTCTTTCATCACCTCGTGTCCTTCTTTTGTGTCACAGCAGAGTTTATTAACTCCTAGATATCCTCTATTGTATAGTTTTCCCCCATAGATTATGAACTGTGCGGTGCGTCTCCTAATAGCTCTTTGGTCCTTCTTACTTGCTCGGCTAAGATATTCTCCCTTCTTGATGAATTCCCAGATGTCGTGATACCATGGTAACCCGTCATTGGTTTCTTGGGTCATGGCGATGTTGTTGATTGTAGGTACATCATTTTGTTGAATTTCTAAGGGCCTCATTCTTATCCCATATGGTATATCTATCATTGATGCTAGAATAGCCAAGGCATTGGCGAATTTGTTTTGCAATCTTGGCACATGAATGAATATTAGGCTTTCAAAGCAAGGGATCATTAGCTCGAGTTCTCGATGATACTGAACTAGCTTTTTTTCTTTGACATTTCACTCTCCCTTTGCCTGGGATACGACCAGAGTCGAGTCTCCCATGATCTCTAATTTCCTTGCCCCTAGTTCTAAGGTGGCTTTTAATCCAGCTAAGCAAGCTTTGTACTTGGCCTGATTGTTAGTAACCTCAAAATTCAACTTAAAAGCCAAAGGGATACGAGAATCGTCAGGGGTAACAAAGAGTATCCCTATCCCATTACGGTATTAGTTCGAGGCTCCATCGAGATAGAGGGTCTATTGATCCTTCTCAACTTTCAGCACCTGCCCATTAGGAAACTCAAATTCAGGCTCTTCTTTTTCGTTAATAGGATGAATGGCCAAGAACATAGCAACGGATCTCCCTTTCACTGATTTTCTTGTGACATACTGCAAATCGAACTTGGCTAGCATCAACAACCACTAGGCCAACTTTCTTGTTAATGCTGGCTTTTCAAAGAGGTATTTGAGCGGATCCGTCCTTGAGATTAGAATGACATGGTATGCCATCTTGTAGTAGCGTAACTTCTTGGATACCCAGACTAGTGCCCAACAAGTCTTTTGCAAAGGCGTATACCATCATTGCATTTGGTCATCTTGTTACTCAAGTAGTAGAAAGCTCTTTCTACCTTGGCTTCGTCTTCCTATGTAAGCATACATCCCATTGCTAAATCAGTCACTGATAGGTATAGTATCAAAGGATTGTCGGGTTCTGTGGTGACAAAAGTGGGGGGGGTTTCAGATACTTCTGTACGGCTTTGAAAGCGTCCTGACATTGCTGATCCCACTAAAACTTGGTCTCTTTCTTTAAGAGTCAGAACAAGAGTTCACAGGTAGTGGCTAGTTCAGCGATGAATCGGCTGATAAACTAAACCTTTCCCAGGAAGCTCCTTACATCTTTCTCGGTCTTCAGGGGAGGCATTTCGAGAATGGCCTTGATCTTCAAAGGGTTTACCTCTATACCTCACTGTGTGATCATGAATCTGAGCATCTTGCCTGCAGTGACTCTGAAGGCACACTTTTGAGGATTCAAACGCATCTTGTACTTTCTGATCTGCTCGAAGAATTTCCTTAGTGCAACAGCATGTCCCTCTTAGGTTTTGAATTTCACAATCATATCGTCCACATATACTTTTACCTCTTTACGTATCATGTCGTGCAGTAATGCGGTTGTAGCCTTTTGGTAGGTTGCTCTTGTGTTTTTCAATCCAAATGGCATGACCCTATAACAATAGGTACCCTAAGGTATTATGAAGGTAATCTTCTCTTGGTCCACTGAAGCCATCAGAATCTAGTTGTACCCCGAGAAGCCATCCATGAAAGACAAGAGCGCGTTCTTGGCAGTATTATCTACCAAGACATCTATATAGAGAATAGGGAAGTCATCCTTAGGATTAGCCTTATTGAGGTCTTTGAAGTCGACACATACTCGGATCTTCTCATCTTTCTTTGGTACGGGGACAATTTTAGCAACCCACTTTGGATACTCTGTAACTGTGAGAAATTTAGCATCTAACTGTTTGGTAACTTCTTCCTTAATCTTGAGCACCCAACCTAGCCTATTTCTCCTTAGCTTTTGCTTGATCAGTTTGGCATTAGGATACAAGGGGATTAAGTGTTGTACAATGTCGGGGTCTATACTAGGCATATTTTCGTAAGACCATGCAAAAACATCTTTAAATTCTTTTAATAAAAAAGATTAGTTGTTCATGTTCCTCTAAAGATAGGGTGGAACCAATCTGAATTATTTATGGATTATTTTCATTATTAAGATTTATCAAAATCGTTTCTTTAGTTACAGGTTTGGCTCGCAATTATTCTTCCTTTTTGATTAAAAATTTTAATTATTGGGGGATATCCTTCTCGAATTCATTAAAATCTTCAGAACCAAGACAAAAGATTTGAGGCACAGCAAAGTAAGCAAAGTCTGATTTCATTTCATCGATTTCAAAAGGGGTTACATCCTGAGACTCAAGATTGAAAGGGTTTGAGATGCAAGCAAATACATTCCCAGCTGACTCAGCGCTAATTGACCTGATACAGGCAGATTCAAAAGACTCAGACACCAACTCACTTGTTACGTCATGCATAATAAAAGACTCAAAATACATACTCTTTTTCATTTTAGTTACATCCATGATAAGCAAAGTGTGATTCGCAAGTGCCTCCACTCCCATCATCAGCACGTCATTTTCTTTGTCATCATTGCCTATAAGCACCCAGGCCATCTCTTCGTTGAAGAAAGACTCCAGATCTCCTTCTTCACAAAAATTAGCCTATTTTGTCTTCATCTTGCCTGTGAGACCCATCTGCCAAATCTCGACTTCTTCATTACTATTAAATAACTGATGGCAGAAAAAGATCTCTAATCATGGTAATTTCTTGTTAGTCTTCTCTTTAATCTATGGTTCTGTGAACCAATAATAAGGGAAATCGTCCCCTTCTTTGATGAAATGTCCATTCAGTGTCGACCCGTAATTTCCTATTCTTGCCTCTTCTAGTTCTGGCTTGTATCCTAGTCCGTACCCAAGGCGATTGTGATTTATGTGGATCGGCTCTGAGATCCCTTGCAAATGCTTTCTTAATCCCAAGCCTAGAAAGTAGGACATTTCCTTCATCATGGCTATGACCTTTGGGTTAACATAACTCCCCTCATCATTCATCATAACTTGTATGGCCTTGTTTTCATCAAATTCGAATCTGTTTAATAAGAAATCCTCCTCCCCGTGTTGGATCTCAAGAAGCGGGGTAGCATCACTGAGTGGAGTTGGCAAGCTAGCTTCACCCAGTATAGTGATAGTTACTCCATCTTTTATCAATTTTATCTTTTGATGGAGGGTGGATGAAATAGCTTTAATCAATGGGTCATGTAGCCATGGCCTTCCTAGTAGGATGTTGAATGACGCCAGCACATCAAGGACATGAATTTCTACTTCGCTTTCCAGGGCTCCCACTATTACAGCGAAAGTCACCAATCTCAAGACATCTCTTCATGTGTTATCATATGCTTGTACCCTTTGTGCACTCGACTTGAAGTCTTGCGTCTTCAATCCTAGATAGTAAGCAATTCACAATGGGCATACATTAAGGGTGAAGCCGTTGTTGGCCAAAACAATCGATACCCATTTTCTAGATATTTGACAGTTAAATGTAACGGCTTATTGTGGGATGGCTCTTCTGTTGGAAAATCCTTGTCACTGAAGGCAATAATACTAGACTATTTCTCAGGTGCGAGCATTCCAACTCGCTGGTCAGAAGAGACATCGATTGGTTTGTCCATGCTGTTCAAGAATTTTAGGATGGCCTATCGATGTTTGTGGGATGCCACGAGCAACCCCCAAATGCTTACATAGACTTGTGTCTTTTTAAGCTACTTTAGAACTGCTTCTTCCTCTTCACCATTCTGTCTATTTGTTCTCTCTGCCTGTTTCTTCGGTTCCTCTGTGCCTCTACTTAGTTACCCTTTTCCAGCTGTGTGAGCTTAAAGTGTCTTCCACTCTTTGTCAAGTGTTTTATCTGCTCTTTGGGCTCCCATAGCTCTTCAAACTGACCAACTACTTCCCAAATTTTGGCCACTGGGCCTCCTTTCTCTCGAAGAGCCCAAAAATTATCTATCTCTTCACTATTTCCTTCATTTCCCCAGAAGTCTTCCTCGATCTCCGTTATGTTTTGTGAAAACCATTCAGACTTTTCGCTGATTGCGGCCTCCAACAGAAAAAGTTGTGGCAATGATGCTTCATCTAACGGGTCTTCGTAATCGTAGGATGGAGGAAGGCCCCAAGGCTCCCACGGGCCTCCATGGTTACGTGATCCTTCGACTACCAGGTGCCATTTCGGTATATCTTCTCCTTCATCATATTCTATATTTGTGAATTCTTGCTCAATTTCTTCCCACTCCCACATGTCGTTCTCTTCTTGATAATCCCATTCAAGAGAACATGAGATAGGTCCCTCGGGTAGAGGTATCCTTGGTTTTGGCTTATCGAGAGGAACAATGTATGCAGAATGGTCAAATGTAAGACTTATAATTCCTAATAAATTTAATTTGGGAGTACTTTCCCATTTTTGCTCTTTCTTTTTCTCGGCTTCCGTACTAACTGACGAATTTTCTTCCTGCATGTTCTCATTGTCAATGTCCTTTTCTTTCGAAGACTCTCCCATTTTTTATACTGCTTTTCCTACTTCTCCTGTTTCAAAACTCGAGTTAGCCTCCCCATACCAAGCTGCCCCTTGATGCCAAGCTGCATCATTGCTCGGGATGGTTGGGACGTGCCACTTGATGTCAATTCCAGCCTCTTCCAAATCATCTTATGCCTTAAGATGGGCTAGATCTTTCCATAGGCATTTGACTTCTTCATCTTCTTCATCATCGACAAGGGGAGGGGTTTCTTCCTCATGGATAATGAAAATCAATAAGGCAAAAGAATCATCCTCAATCAAATCCCGGATAAGGTCATCAAGCCACATCACCTCCAGTCAGAATGGAAAATCTACAATCGGCTTTGGTTCTATTATGGAAACTATGAACTTGGTGGGATTAGATCCTTTCAACTCTCCCCCAATAGCATTTACATTTTGTTAATTGGCATGATTCCAAAGAGGGTTGGTAGTAACATTCGGCTTCTGAGTGGCAGTGGGTGGAGAGATTACTTTGTTACCGATAAGATCTTAAGTTTCATGTCGAAGTCTCATGAATTTATTGGTTAAATGATCGTGCTCCTCGTGAAAGGAACAATACTGGGTAGGATTATATCGGGGTGGCAGAGAATTTGGAGGCAGAGTCGGCTCCAAAGGCTTTATGAGGCCTCTTTCAATCAAACAACTCAAGATGGATGTTAACAACACGATGAGTTGGGTAAAGATTCTCTTTTGATTTCGGGATGGATTTTGGGTAGACGGCTGGACAGATGGGCTTACCTGATTTGGATTGGGGCTTAGTAAGTTTACATCATAACTTTAGCTCACTGCATTGACAGCATTATTCTGATTACCAGCATACAATTTCTGGACTATTTCTTGACTCGGTTCTCCCTTTTCAATATCCCCAGATTGCAGAGAATCCTCTATCTGTATCACTACATTAAAAATATGCTCAAACGTCATCAATAGTTTGCGTGATCAGATACTTATAGAATTGCGGTTATAGGTTCTTCACCACCATTCTTACTTGTTCTTTCTCAGTGGGCCAACTCGTTATCTTAGCTTCTTTAGGCCTCCATCAAGTCAGGAATTCCACAGAAGATTCTTTGGCTTCTTATCGGGTGGTCTCGAGCTCCCAAGTGGTGATATCGAGCTGAATGTTGTAGTTATGCTAATTAACAAATGCAGTAGCAATGTCCTCCTGCGTTCTCATCTTAGCAGCATCTAAGGACTGAAACCATTTCTAAGCAGCTCCTGACAAAGAATGTTGGAAAAGATGAGCTTTAAATTAGTCACTAATACCCATCGGCGACAAAGTCCCTATATACATTCTAAGATGAATCCTCGGATCCCCAATTTTGTCAAATTTCTCCATATTGGGCATCATAAATTTCTCAGGAAGTTTAGCATCGGGGAAGAGACAAAGTCCCTCGACATCCAACATATAGTTTTCGACACCTCGAGCTTTCCTCAAAATCTTTTCCAACTTATCAACCTTATCAGACAAGATTGATTATTTCGTGGCCAAATTTTTTGGGAACCCCTATCGAATAGGTTGTGCCGCAGCTACATGCTGAACTTCATCGGGTCCTACATTGTCATCCCAAATATCATTTCTTACTCCGTCCTCTTGATCATTTGGAACAACCACATTGGGCTCCGCGACTCGAGTCTATAAGGCCTGAATCTAAGCCTGACACTTGTTTGAAGCCAACTTGATTTGTCATAGCAGTACTAACCCCTTCAACTATCTGCTGTAATTCCAGAATTTTTGTCATCATGTCGATCATGGTTAGTTTCGGGTTTGCCATATGCAATCTCAATTAGCTAATACGTCTGATTCTTTCGCTTGGAGATCGGGCCCAAGTGCGTATAGGTTCTTCTCAATCTGAAGCTATAATCTCGGGTCTCTGAACTAAAAGGGCTTACACAAACCGAAAAACTCATTAGCCAGGCCTAGACTCAAAATAACTCACTCTCAAAAATGGACTCATACGAACCAGTAAACTCTCATGTAAACTCAAAACAGCTCTCCCTTTACGATGTATCGGGAAAATAGTGGCAAACCCTAATCGGGATGCTACTATACGAACAAAAGCATTCATAAAAAGAAAAAATCACATAATCCTAAAAGATTTATTAATCCTAAAAGAATGGTTCTAAGAAGCTATATGCTCATGAAAAAGCTGGTAGGTCTTCACTTAGTGTACATTCTGAATGGAGTTAAGAATATATCTCCCAATACCAAGAATGGTGCAAGGCATTGTCAAACGGTATGTAATAACTCTTTTTTCCACATCTATGAAAGCATGTGGCCAGAAAGCTTGTTGGCTTCTCGACATAGCCCCGATATAGTAAACTGACTGGGGTATTAGGTAGGTGGAGCAGGGGTTTGAGAATCAAGCACACAAATATGAAAATGCATATGCCAATACTGATGAAAAAGTTTATAATAAGAACCATTGATATTTCAAGTTAAGCCCTCTTATGATTTTTGTTTGAAAAATCAGTCCCCAGCAAAGTCGTCAGAAAAACTGCGGGCATTTTCGGGGAAGATAGGGAAGGGGAAATGCTCCGGATATCCATCATTTTTGGAAAAATGTTCTTTTTCTATATAAAACAGAAAATCTAAGATACCTGAACACATTTGTAAAACAAAATGGAGTCGCCACTTGTTTTTTGGGAAAAACTAAGAAAAATAAAAGAAGGCTATGGGTTTTTTAAAAACGTAACCAAAGAAAAAAAGAGTTCGGGGCTAAGATACGAGAAAAGAAGGTAGGCACCCTTCTTGCCCAACCATGAGGTTGGCCTCTACTTTATCAATATTAGTTCTTATTATAAACTTCTTTAAAAGTAACATATACAGAACGGGAGATTGAAGAGAGTTCAAACAAAAGTAAACAATAAAATAAAATCTAACTATGCTTCTCAGGGTCATGCAATTTGGTTGTTATTTCTAGATATGTCACACGTATAGTTTGAGCAAAGCAGAGCGAAAAATATGCAAGCAAGCAGAAAAATAAACAAATAAAGGCCTAAGGAACATGTAGCAAAGTTTCAGTTTCTAATATGCTATAAATAGGCTATACAGAACAAAAAAGAAAAGATTAGACTACTGTTTCAAGCTATTGGATATGCATAAAAAATACGGCCATAGCAAGAAATCTCATAGCCGTGACATAAAAGATCAGATAGGTGGCGGCTGTGCTAAATATAGAGTTACCACGACAAAAAGGATAAATAAACCTCTCGACCTTGACAAACCAAAGTCGCGGCTGTAGTTTGCATGGTTCCAAAAGGGTATGTATGTGAAGCGAGGACAAAAAAAATTGGCCCAAACATGTAGGATAAGTAGGATGGAGGCCATGACCTATGGATCTTAGACCAAGTCTACCGTCCTTTTTCCTCTGTACAAATAATGACTCAAAATAGAGCAAACATAATATCAAAAATGAGTAATAGGGCACGATAAACACATTTCTCATGTACTAGCCTCACAAAACCTTACGGCCATAGCCAAATATATGTGACGGCCGTAACAATCATAGAAATAAACCTAGCGGTATTTGTAACCATCGTGCGGCCTACACTATTGGACTCACAAAACACACGGCCGTGACATAAAGAGGTTGCAGCTGTCGTGTTGCATGTCAACAGAATACATGAAAAACGAAGGCACAAAACATAAATACCATAACTCATCTATTTCGAGCTAGATCCATTGATTATTAGCCATTAAAAGAATCAGCTAAGCTGTAGAAGGGAAGAAACAAAACAAAAAAGTACAAAAGAAAATGGAGCTTTGCATGAATAAACAGCAGAAGGTTTTGAAAGCGTTTTTCTTACATCTTCATCCTAAAGGTATGTCACGGCCTGGGTAAATAAACCACACGGTGGTACGTTGTATAGGTCTGAAAATGATAGCTCGATATTAAACCCCACGGCCAATACTATTTTTGATCAAAAAGATGGTGGCTAGGATATAGTCCTCCTCACTGCCGTTAATATTGGTTTAAGAAACCACACGGTCGTGTCATAAAAAGGTCACGACCGTGAGATTTTGTGAACCTCAGAGAACTTCAAATGTGCTCAATGTGCTTGTAGGTTCCTACATAGAATGAGAACAGTAATGAATATAGAGACAGAAAGTTACGAGAATACTGTTAGCAAGGAGAAAAACTAGAATAAACCATACTTGTATTGAAAAGGATGCTAAATAATCAATAAAACGAAGAAAACCTCACCCACGACACCCTCGGAGGAAGGAAATGAAGGTTTAGAGAATAGTCGTGGTTCCTATGGTTACTTCGTGTGCATAACCACCTCGAATGGCCCTTCAGGATGAAGATGTGATGCCTATGATCTAATACAAGCTCCATGTACTCCTCCGAGGCAAGCAAGAACACAAAAATGGCTTAGGAAGTATAGGATATTAGGTGAGAATGGATTTTGGCAGAGTAAGGGTGCTCTAGAACTGCTCTATCTTGTTTTGGGTTGGAAATGGCGTTTATTTATAGGCAAAATGGGCAAGGAAGACCCCTCTGGGATGTTGCCACCTGTCCCGTAAGTGGTAATAGTAACAGCCGTTATCTTTTTGCTTTTTAACAGTTCAGGCCGTGACCTTTATACTTTTACAGAACATGCCACTATATTTATGGTAGCCAAATGTTGCGGTTATAATCAAAATGTCACGGTCGTTACATAAAAAATAGTGGCTAAGATCAAAATGTGGCAGTGAGAATTAATTTTTGGCGGCCGTTAGAAATGAAGGTCATGGCTTAGGCCGTTTGATGGTTTTTGTGTTTTCGTTTGCTTAGGAGAATCTCTGAGCTTGTTTCTCATTCTTTCATCATTGTGGCGCATTCGAAGTAGGTGCTAAGATTTGGCTTAGTCAGATTGGGGTGTCTACATAAACAAATTCTCAAGTAGCTGATTAAATAAAGATTACTATAGTAATGAATAATTATTTATTAAACATATAATATATGTGCCGGAATTATGTGGGACACTAAATTAAATAAATATTTATTCTAATGCTCTCCCACTATGCTCATATAATAACTTAAGTGGTTTAACAAGTTTAACATTAGGCACGCAATATATCACATCCATCTTTATTCCAATTTGGTCATAATAATATCATGTTAAATAACTCGCTAATGTGCATTATGACTATCTTACATCATAAGCGATATAATCCCTTCCATGTACTACAATCCCGTTTAATATGATCTATAAATGAGAAGTTCATTGAAAAGGTCTAACATAATGTCTCTTTGCCTAAGACTATTCTTGTTTATCATTTATTCATCCTCATACATGTATATACAATTAAGACAGAAAATATCAAAAACAAAATTAATGAGATCTAAAAATGTCAATTAAAATAAAATACATAATGCAATCCATAAAAATATAGTTAACAACTATTATGAATTACGTTCAAGACCCGTTCTATTGGCATGTTCCTTAAACATCTTTGGCAGCAATCCCTTCGTTAATGGATCCAATACCATAAGTTTTGTACTTATGTATTCTATTGACACTGTATGTTTTTGGGCTTCTTCCTTGACAGCAAAGTACTTAAATTTCATATGTTTAACACCATCAGAACACTTGTCATTCTTAGAGAAAAATATAGTTGCAGAGTTATTACAATAAATTCTCAGCAACTTGGTAATAAAGCCAATCACCCCAAATCCTAAGATAAAGTTCCGCAACCACAATTAATAAATTGTGGCCTCAAAGCATGCCACAAATTTAGCTATAGTAGATGACGTAGTGATAGTTTCTTTTACACTTTCTAAGATATTGCTTCACCAGCTAATAAGAACCTCCTACTCTACAATCTTTTCTCTTCTCAAATGATATTTTTATATGACAGAAGAAATGAAAACAAAACTACGAAGTCATAATTTTATTGAAGAAAGAAAGGATCAAAGTTTATAGGTCAAAATTGTTAAAAAAGTCATTTTTCTTCCCTTTTCCAAATTTATAGAGGAACTAAAGAGAGCCTAATTAAAAACATATTTTGAGTGGAGCATCCTTGAAATGTTTTTAACATGTGTGATTTTTAGTAGAACCTAAAAATTCATTTAAGTCATCCAAACAAAGCTTTAATGATATTGTGTCAAAGTTAGGAGAAAAATAGTCTACTTTCTTGAATTTTAGACAAATATAGAAAAATCAAGGTCGATTTTAGGTTTATCCAGATGGATTCGATGATGAAAATAGAGAGAAGTGATGCTCAAAAGTCTCCAGATGTTCACAGAAGGATGATTCAAACTCAATACCCAAGAAAAATCTTTGCAAACCTTCGACTGCAACATTTATTCAAAATGACTGCAAATATCATTCCCTTATAGAGTAGCAGTTGCTGCTATGTTCTTCTCCACTACTATGTTGTTTGCCTCGACCGTAACGAGAAGCTCCAAGAAACTCTCAGATTCCTTACACTCACGTGTTTGTTTGTCACGACATTTCCTTAATTTCTAGCGACCGCAACCTTTGGTGGAACATTCTATTCCCTTGACATGTCACCACACCAGTGGACGACACTCCAGGCCATTTGCTTATTAATTGGAGCCACTTGTACATTTTTTGATGAGGGAGAAAAATAGAAGATATTGAAACTCTACTGAAATACCAACTTGAATCCTTGCCCTCCATGCATTACTAGCACTTGGAACACCTAAATTGGAGCGTTCCCGGCGATTAGAGAAACGAGTATCGCATCACGACTTGAAGAAATGCCCGTATCACCATCCAACAGGTATAATTGTTTGAATTCTGATAATTCCCTTTCCACACCTTCTATCTCCCATAGAAAGGTCAAAATGGAGTTTATTTATTCGTTTTAAATTCATTATTTGCATGTTCTCGTTTGGTTACTCTTTGAATATTACATCGTCGTTTATCATTTTTTTCATTCAAAATGGTTTAAATTGGTCTGGTAATTCAATTTCACACATAGCATGCTCGCTCCCAACACACTGATTTTCAAAATTTAGTAAAACAGTGCCTAAAAACCTAGTGTTGCGGACATGACAATTGTGCACTAACATCATCAATGTCATGAGATTGTTACTCATGATCGGGAACTTTTTGTTCACTTTCCTAGCGACCGTGACATTTTTAGTCACGATTGCGAACTTTTTGTATCATCCCAATAGTATAATCGCATGTTTTCAATATTCTATTTATTGCTTGCAATGTCCAACGTGTTTCATTTAGTCTAGCTTCAGCATGATTAGGATTTAGTGATCCCTTTTTCTTGTTTTTAGCATAATAGTACTCTATTTTCCTTTTCTAGTGCTAGTTTGACAAGAGTATGTATTTTTCGTATTTGATTTTGAATATTCTCTCTCTACCTTCATTTTCTATAATTACATGTATTTAAGAAATTTAAGGCTAGAAATCAATGATGATGAGTAGATCCAATCTAACAGGTGGACAAAACGAGGTGCTAACACTTTCCCTAATTCGTATCTTAACCTTCAAACCCCTTTCTTTGATAATGATAAAGACCAGTGACCTTTTTTGTTGTTTTTCTTCTTCTTTTTTTTCTCAAAACTCAAGCAGCGATTCCGTTTTTCAAATGTAAAGGGTTTTTCATATATTTAGTTTTTAAGGTTTTATTTTCTTTTATAAAATCTTTTAAATTAAACAAGTGAATTCTATTTGCAAACCCAAATAAAAACACCACACATGGCTAGACCTCCATACTTCTCAATGCATTACCACCAATTCAAATAAATACATTTAAGCAACATATGAGGCTATCCTTTTAAGCCAAAATTTTTGAGCTATTATAATTTGTAAATGAACTTTAAAATGTTTCTCTTCATCTCTTAACTTCAAAATACCTACCCATTCTTCATCACAAGTTCATGTATCAAAAATAACACTCAAGCATTCATTTTCAATTACACACATTACGATATCCAAAATGTAAATATTTGGTCTTATGGCCTTACAAGTCAATGATTAAAATCGCTAAAAAAAATTAGTTTCTTCAAAAATAAGTCTTGGGCTACTCCTCTACCAATACCAAAGGGTCTTCATTGGCACCTAAAATATTTTTAAACAACGTGTGCCAAAGCCCAATAGGAACAAAGTTATTTGAGAATAAATACATGACATGTGATTAACAAATGATACATAAACAATTATGTTCTGCAATTCTAATTTAAAATCTACGAAAACTAAGCAAGTCTCCATGGTAATATAAATAGTTTTTATATAATACAACTTCTTCAATTAGTTTCAAAATCCACAAGGCATCAACCGGCAACTATGAAATTTGTAAGTTACAAACACAAATCGGCCACCTTTCGAGGATTAACCCAATGGATAGGGCACCTAATTTTGCGTAATCTTTTGACCTTTCGCCGTGGAGTTAGTCTAGCCCATCTTTTTCACACTGAATCAAAATGGTACACTAACATAGGCCATTTCTCATATCAAATATATTTTAGTCATTCAAGTATAACCACATGTCCATTACCTTTCAATTCCCATGAAACATACTTTTCATTAATCATGATCCTATTTTTGGTTTAAGACAAATTGCATTCATGTTTTTCAAATAGCCCTTCACATGGACATTTCAAACACAACATATGCATAATTTCATAAGTACAAAAATTATTCTCTCAAAAACTTTTCATGGACTTTCTAACTTTGACTAAATTTTAAATTTTAGTTTCTCAATCATGAATACAACACTATCAGCATATTGATAGTATTTATCAAAACTTTTATCATATATTTCTACTACAAAAATTAGCATTTATACTACAATATGAGTTTCTTGATATTTCTAAAGAAAGTAAAGCATTTATCACATATAAACCACAAATATTTTAAAATAGTCTAGAATCCTACCCCAAAGAACTAAATATTCAAGGATTTGAGCACACCCTAAAAAATCCCATTTATAAATTGATTTACACTAATTGATTTATCTAAAGAAGTCAAGCGCCACAAAATAAATAAACAATCACACACAAAATAATAATAATAAATCAACCACACACGAGACAAGACAATTTTTACGTGAAAAATCTCAAATCAGGTAAAAACCACAAGACCAATTCAGGTCCAAAAAGATCAATCACTATAAGAAGTTAATGATTACAAGAGAATCTTATAAACCACCGTTAATTTCACAACCTACCAATGTAAACCTACTTATATCGAATTCACGTACACCAACTCCGTGCTTGACTGTCGTTGGAATCCACCACCGAATTTTAGATGTTGACAGAATCTACCACTAGACTTAAACCCCTTGAGAATCCACTCAAGAGACTCCACAAACTCGAATGGAATGTTGAAGATTTGATTAGCTTGATGATGTTCTTGAATGCATGGAAGTTAAATAATCATCAAGTGATTTGAAAGGCAAAGCTTCAAGGATCTCTTCAATCGGTGCTTAGGAGCTTTTTGAACAATAGGTAACACCTTGGTTGTGAGACCCTGACCCATTTTCTTTTTTGGCATTTTTGGACGTATGTTACGTGTTTTTGTTTTAGCATGTTTTTATTACTTTTGATACATGATCAGGCTTAGATATGCATGCGGGATAGGTTCCTAGCGCCATAGGCCGTTATGGCGCAAATTTCAAAAAATTTCAAAAAAGTATATTTTAGAGGCCTATAAATATCTAGAGTTAGATATGTTCATAAAGATATTTTTCAAAAACTCTCCAACAAGCTTTCTATTTTCTCTCTGCCTTCTCTCTAAGTTCTCGGGGGCCTGAAGCATGGTTTTCAACGATCTAGTAGCAAATTCTTACTTTTGGCGTCGTGGTCTACGCGTTCATTCGGACGGAATTCCATTCTTGCGAGGCTCAATTTTACACGTGGAACGAGACGTTGAGTTTTGAACTCGCCAATGTAGGATTCTAGACCTATATATTTTATAAAGGTGCTATGTATAGTCGGGTGTATTTTCACCGGTCGAATAGCTATAGATTTGATTTTTTGTAAAATTTGATTTTTGGGTTTAAAATCAGTTTTATGTCGATTTCAGTGGATGAAATCATGTTTCGAGAGTTTCTTTCGGGGGTTTGATGTTTGGCTTGGGCGTGTGGATGTTCGAGGGTGTTAAATCAGGGTTTAAAGGTGTTGAATTGAGGTTTTGGAGGCTGAAATAGTGTTCAAAAACTGTTCTCACCTCTGCTTAGTCGATCGAACCGTGAGGTTTAGTCGACTGTATCATGTTTTTGGGGTTCGGTCGACTAAACCTCGAGAGTCAGTCGACTGAACCGTGGATGTTTGGCATTTGCAAGTTTCTAGGGTGTTGTTCAGTCGATTGGGGGCTTGGGTCAGTCGACTGAACTTTTGGGCAATGTGAGGGTAGTTCGGTGGTTGGGTTTTGGTTTCTGATTGGCGTCCTATGGTATTCAATTGATTAATTTATGAGAATTAGTTGATTCAAATACCTGTGGATTCCTTTTAGGGTTCGGTTGATCCTGTGGTGGTTTGGGGGTCGTGTTGTGGCCTCGGGTGTTTTGTTTAGATGCCGTCCTTGGGTTGATGTGCATGGTCAGATTTTGGGAGTTGTGGCACAGTTGTGTGTGTGTTAGTTATGTTCGAGACGTGTAGGTCAGTGGTTCAATTTTAAGGTTTGATTCTGGTAAGAATTGGTCTGAAAGAGGTTCAGGTGTTAATATCTGGGTTAGGTGTTGGTTGTCCCAGTGGGTGGACGGGTCCCAATTTGTGGATAGGTCATTCGGGATAGAATGACGGATTTGTTGCATGTGATGTCGTGTCGAGTTATGTGACGGGTGCGTCATGCTGTGAGGTTATATGGCTATGTGCGTTTATAACTAATTATATGTATTTATAACTCTAGTTTATTTATGTACGGATTAGGTGGATGGTTTACGTGGTTCTGGCATCGTATGTGAAACGTCATGGTCATACGTGATCTTATGTGGATAGAACTATGATTAGTTTTATTCTTGTATGTTGTATGATGGGTATGTGGTCCTATGTGATCCTTGTGATCGTGAACAGTTGTTTTATATGCATGTGTTACATTGTATATATGGAGGACGGATAATGGCCCCACGGTGAAAGTCCGTAAAGTTGCATATAAAGGGTGGATAATGGCTCTACGGTGAAAGTCTGTGAAGATATCTATTGACCCTGGTCGACAAAGCATAGTGGGGCAGATAAGGGTCCTTCGGTCAAAGTTCGAGAAGATATGTGAATTGTATGGGATCGATCGGTGGTCAGGGCTCGAGGGAGAGTCGATGTTTATGTGTATTTACTAGTAGGGTTCGGGTAAGAGTCGAGGTTTATGTATACCTGTTGTTAGGGCTCAAGGGAGAGTCGATTTAACTTTGTCTATGTTGCATTCGTGGCTTGTAGGAGTCGTGGCTCGTAGGAATCGACCTTTTCGTGTGTGGCATACTATTATATGTATCAGGGATTGCATATATTGCATATTGGGATGGATAGACTAATTTTCTTAAAACTGTATTATCGACCTACGAGAGTCGAAATGCTGTATTAACAGTCTACGGGAGTCGTAATACTGGAATTGTTTTTAAGGCTCTGATGAGTCAAAAAATGGTTTTTCTCCTTGCTTTCCCATTGCTTGTGAAAATTGTTTTAATGGCTCTTGTGAGTCGTGATCTAAAACTGTTTCTAAACTGTTTTCAAGGCTTGAAAGAGAGTCTAAACCTGCACTTCAATTTCTTAGCATGTTTTTTTTATACTGCATGCCTGTCTAGTTTCTATTGAGCCTTGGCTCATGGTATGGGATTTGCTTTTCTTCAGGTACCAGTCACTCAAGTTGATCTAGAGGTGCTGGAGAGGTGGAAGAGTTATAGTTTTCTTTTTTGTTTCTATCTGTATCATGTATGCTTAATACATGTTTCTTGGCATTGGAGCCTTGTAATGTATGTTATTTGGCGTTTATGTACAATGCATGTATGTTTATTTGAAAGTGTATTCTCAGGTTGGGTGTTATGGTTGTTTGTTTATGGGTGTTTCATGTGGCTCGGAGTTAGAGCATGACAGCTTGATATCAGAGCTCTGGGTTCAAATACCTAAGAGTCGTGGAAAGAGGTTGCATCACCGTGTGAGGTTGATTGCGTGTGCTTGGTTGCATGTGTTTAGATGCTTTGATGACATGTACGTGTTAGCATGTTAAGCATGAGGATGTTGTGTATATGTGAGCATGGGGGTTAAACTGTGGGAATGATTAGTCCTGCCTTAGGGCATTTGGATTAACAAACTTGGGAGCCAAGTTAGAAATGCGTTTAGCTGACGTGATTTCTAGCCAGAAATCTGAGTAGGTTATCTAGATTGATGTGTCATTCTTGTTGGTTCTCCTCGATATGTGGGGTTTTGTTTAGCATGAACTTATGTGCTTATGTGTTAGCATGCTAGGTGTTTAGCGTTTATGTTCATGTGTTCTGTCTTATGTATTGTTTTGCTTTCATATAGACGTGATGTCGGTGAGGAGAGGGCGAGGCTGTGGTCGAGGCTGTGGCCGTGCTGTTGGCCAAGGGGATATTCTAATCCCTGATGCTGGGGATGCCAATGCTCCCCTCTGACCGATGGACGTGACGGAGTTATTGTGTGTGCTGGTTGGCTCTATCCAGTAGCTGGTTGAGACCTTTAGAGGTGAGGCTGTTAGGGAGAGGGTGCCTGAGGCGAGGGCTACAGTGGCGATGCGGGAGTTTAGGGGCATGGATCCGCCTACCTTTGCTGGAGATCCTGATCTTATTGTGGCGACTGAGTGGTTATAGTTGGTGACGCGGATCCTCGACACGTTACAGATCATGGAGGATGAGTTACGGGTTTCATTTGCCACCTTTTAGTTGAGGGGCGCTGCTCATCAGTGGTGGAGATATGCCAGGACGACTATGGGAGTCACTTGGGCATCTTTTACAGGAGTGTTTCTGGAAAAATACTTCCCAGCATCGAAGAGGGATCTGTATAGAGAAGAGTTCTACACTCTTACCCAAGGGGCCATGGCTGTCATACAGTACGAGGCCAGGTTTACATGTTTATCCTGGTTTGCACCGAAATTGGTGAGCATAGACGAGCTGCGATCTATGAGGTTTGCGCGGGGCTTGAGGCTAGAAATTAGGGAGCGTGTGGTCACGATGGGACTTTGGGTGTTCACAGAGCTGGTGGAGGCAGCAGCGAGGGTGGAGAACACTATGGCTGAGATCCGAGCTTCTAGGAAAGCCAGGACACCTTTGAGTAGGATAGAGGCGTAGACAGGTGGGCATTCCAGTAAGAGGCATAGGTCTTCTGGTACTAGCTTTCATCCATCTAGATTATCTCAGTAGTTCTCAGTACCAGCACCATCAGTGGCTTCATCTGGGAGGCCAGAGTAGAGGGAGTTGAGGTGTTATCGGTGTGGATAGCTGGGGCATCGTGTGTTAGATTACCCACAGCTGAGACAACATCGGGATTCACAGTTGAGGCAGTCCCAGAGTCCCATACTGGATCAGTCACAGGGGAGGGCCGCCAATTTGTTTTGGATGTGGTCAGACTGGACAAAACTGCAAGACTTGTCTCTAGAGGGATGATGCGCCGGGTATGACGGACACATCAGAGGGTTCATCTGTATAGGATCAACAGCAGTATACGGCAGCTTAGACTTCCCTAGGAACAAATAGGGGAACTTTAGTTCAGTTGGTGCGGCAACCGACAGCGCCGAGTTCTGGTGGACGGGCCAGAATGGGATTACCCCGAGCGTATTCCCTCATAGCTTCCAGGGCACCAGTCGTGCTGGAGGATGCAGATATACCTTCAGCGAGCAGAGGTACTTTCTGAGTCTATAGGCTTTGGGCCAGATTCTTTGTTGCATCTGTTTGGGAGTTGGTGGTGGGTTCCTTGGGTGGTGTGTTGTGTTGAGGCAGCGGTTGGTGAGGATGTGAGGTTGGGGTGAGTTGTAGATCCCGTGTCTTTGAGATAGTTGGCCATTATTTAGGATGCCTGACCTTGTTTGACTATTTCATAGGAATGGTTTGGCTGACCATCTCGTGTGTCTGTGTCGATTGTGATTGACGTGGTGGTTTCTTTGACCTTATATTGAATTTTGGGGGCGAAATTCCTTTAAGGGGGTAGAGTTGTGAGACCACGACCCATTTTTTTTTGGCATTTTTAGACGCGCGTTACGTGTTATCTTTTGAGCATGTTTTTATTGCTTTTGATGCATGATAGGGTTTAAATATGCATGTGGGGTAGGTTCCTAGGGCCGTGGGCTGTTGTGGCATGAATTTTAAAAAAAGATATTTTAGAGGCCTATAAATATTTGGAGTTAGATATTTTCATAAAGATATTTTCTAAAAATTCTCCAACAAGCTTATTGTTTTCTCTCTAAGTTCTTGGGGGCTCAGGGCTCAGTTTTCAACGATCCAGCAGTAGATCCTTACTTTTGGCGTCGTGGTCTACGCGTTCATCCGGACGAAATTCCATTTTGGCGAGGCTCAGTTTTGTACATGGATCAAAATGTTGAGTTTTGAACTCATCGAGGTAGGATTCTAGACCTATATGTTTTATAAGGGTGCTAAGTGTAGTCAGGTGTATTTTCATCGATCGGATAGCTATAGATCTATTTTTCTGTAAAATTAGATTTTTGGGTTTTAAATCGATTTTATGTCGATTTCGGTGGATAAAATCGTGTTTCAAGAGTTTCTTTCAGGGGTTTGATGTTTGGCTTGGGCATGTGGATGTTCGAGGGTGTTAGATCGGGGTTTAAAGGCGTTGAATCGAGGTTTTAGAGGCTGAAACAGTGTTCAAAAACTGTTCTGGCCTCTATTCAGTCGACTAGATCATGTTTTTGGGGTTCGGTCAACTGAACCTCGAGGGTCAGTCGACTAAACTGTGGTTATTTGGCATTTGCGAGTTTCCAGTGTGTTGTTCAGTCGACTGGGGGCTTGGGTCAGTCGACTGAACTTTTGGGTAATGTGATGGTGGTTCGGTGGTTGAGTTTTAGTTTTTAATTGGCGTCCTATGGTATTCAATTGATTAATTTATGGGAATTAGTTGATTCAAATACCTGTGGATTTCTTTTGGGGTTCGGTTGATCGTGTTGTGGCCTCGGGTGTTTCGTTTAGATGTCGTCCTTTGGTTGATGTGCATGGTTAGATTTTGGGAGTTATGGCACGATTGTGTGCGTGTTGGTTATATTCGAGACGTGTAGGTCCGTGGTTCAATTTTAAGGTTTGATTCTGGTAAGAGTCGGTCTGAGGGAGGTTTAGGTGTTAATCTCCAGGTTAGGTGTTGGTTGTCTCAGTCGGTGGACGGGTCCCAGTTTGTGGATGGGTCATTCGGGTATCAAATGACGGATCTATGGCATGTGATATCGTGTCGGGTTATGTGACTGGTGGCATCATGCTGTGAGGTTATATGGCTATGTGCGTTTATAACTGGTTATGTGCATTTATAACTCTACTTTATTTATGTACGGATTATGTGGATGGTTTACATGGTTCTTGCATCGTATGTGAAACGTCGTGGTCATACATGATCTTATGTGGATAGAACTATGATTAGTTTTATTCTTGTATGTTG
>JAOTRH010487462.1:0-14341 GCA_034768845.1 Heliamphora exappendiculata
GTGCAGCACGCACCGAGTCAAATACTGGATAGAATATACGGACTATGCATTCATACATCACAAATGTAAATATGAAAGCATAAATGTAAATCATCTCAAATGTTTCTCATTAATACGTCAGGGATCCAGAATATAATACATAAAAAGCATGACTTTTCAGTATGCATTCCCAACAAGTTTTGCGATGAATCGACTGATAAACTGTATTTTACCCAAAAAGTCCCTGACTTCTTGCTAAGTCCTCGGAGGAGGCATTTCTAAGATTTCTATAATCTTTGAAGGATCAACTTCAATGCCTCGTTATGTGATCATAAACCCGAGCATTTCTCTGGCAGTAACTCCAAAGCCACACTTTTGGCGGTTGAGTCACATCTTGTACTTCCAAATCTTTTTGAAATACTTTTACAGTGCTATGATGTGACCATCCCGATCTTTGGATTTGACTATCATATCATCCACGTACACTTCGACCTCCTTGTGTATCATGTCATGCAGAAAAATAGTGGAAGCCCTTTGATAGGTTCCCACTGCATTCTTCAAGCCGAACGGCATTAAACGAAACAATAGGTGCCCCAAAATGTGCTGAAGGTTATCTTTTCTCTGTCCTCAGGATCCCTGAGAATCTGGTTATACGCAGAAAGCCATCCATGAATGACAGTAAGGCGTGCCCCGCTGTACTGTCTACCAAAACATCAATGTGTGGTAGTGAAAAATCGTCTTTCAGGCTAGCCTTGCTGAGGTCTCAAAAATCCACGCAGACTCGAATACGTCCGTCCTTCTTTAAAACTGGTGCGATGTGGCTGCCCATTTCAGATACTCAGTTACTATGAGGAATCCTGCATTAATTTGTTTGGCAACTTCTTCATTGATCTTCAGAGCCTATTCTAGCCGGATCCATCTTAATTTTTAATTGACTGGTTTTGCATCAAGATATAGAGGGATATGGTGTTGGACAATGTCAGGGTTAATTCTAGGCATATCCTCGTAAGACCATGCGAATACATCTTTAAATTCTTTTAATAAAATTATAAATTGTTCTTGTTCAACTAAGGATAAAGACGAACCAATTTACACATTTTGTGGGTTAGTTTCATTACCCAAATTTATTGACATAGTTTTTTCAATTATAGGTTGGGAACGCATTTCTTCTTCTTTTTTTATTAAAAGTTTTATTTCTTCGGAATATTCTCGTTGAATTCAAAATTGTCGAAAAGCGTATAAAATAAATCAAACAAAGCAGAGTAACCGAAAATTTTGTTCATTTCGTTAAAAGCAGAGGGAATTACAAACTCAACAGTAAAAGCGGGGAGAGGAACATCAATAGACGTGCCCTCGACTACAAACTCTGACTCAAGACAAATGACCTGCATATTACAAGACTCGATGGTCCAATTCTTCACTTCGTTTGTAGCTGCATCGATGATGAACTTGGTGCAGTCTGCTGGTGCGCTAAAACCCATCATGAAACAATTTTTACATCCAGATTAGCCATCTTCTCATTAAACAACATCCCCATGTCAGTACCATCGAGCTTGTCGGCCAATCTTCTTCTTGAAGCTTCTCACTTTTCTCTTCCCCTTTCAGTGTCTTTTCCTCTTCTCAAAACAGATTTTTCTTGGGTGGTTCACGTGACTTAAGTTTTGGAGCGTGACAACTTAGTATTAGAGCTCTAGGTTTGAATACTTATGAGTTGTGGAAGAGGTTGCATCACCTTGAAAAGATGGTTGCATGTGGCTGATTGTATGTGTTTAAATATTTTGATAACATGAGAATGATAACTTGTTGAGCATGAGGATGTCATGTATACGTGAGCATGGAGATTGGACCTTAGAATTGATTGGTATACCCTCAGGGCATTTGGATTAGCAAACTTGAAAACCAAATTAGAAATGCGTTTAGTCAACGTACTTTCTAACAAGGCATCTAAGTAGATTACCCAAATTGACTTATCACTCTTGTCAGTGCTCCTCGGTACGTAAAATTTGTTTACATGATCTTAGAGTGCTAAGTGTTAGCATGATTAGATGACTTATATCTGTAATAACATGATGATTGAATCTTATGTTATTATGTTCTGTATGTCTTTCATATAGAAGTTATGTTAGCACGGAGAGGACGATGCCGTGGTCAAGGTCATGGCTTTGGTTTAGGCCGGGGGGATGTGCCAATCCCTAATGCTAGGGATGCTAATGCTCGCCAAGGACCGGTAGATGGGCTAGGATTGATATGTGAGATTGTGAGTTCCGTCCGTCAATAGCGGAGGCCGCTAGGGAGGGACGAGGATACTTGAGCCACAGGCATCTGTTGCAATGCGTGAATTTCAACGTCTTGACCCTCCCACCATTATTGGGGATCCCGATCTCAAGGTGGCCACTGAATGGCTAGAACTCATGACCAGGATCTTAGACACGTTGTAAATAGTCAAGGATGAATTGAGGGTAGCATTTTCCACATTCCAACTGAGGGGTGGCGCCCATGAGTGGTGGAAATTTGCCAAAACTATCGTGAAGGGTACGTGGGTTGCTTTTATGAAGGTGTTTCTAGAGAAATACTTTCCCAAGTCTTTAAGGGATCTCTATCGAGAGGAGTTCTACTCTCTCACCTAGGGGCAATGAATATTGTATAGTACGAGGCCAGGTTTACTAGTTTATCTCGCTTTGCAAAGGAATCTGCAGCTACTGACGAGCTACGTTCAAAGAGGTTTGAGAGGGGTTCGAGGCATGTAATCACGGAACGGGTGGCAGGATTGAGACTGCATATTTTTATAGAGTTAGTGGAGCCAGCAACTACTATCAAGAACACTTTAAGTGAGACTCGTAGACCTAAATAAGTCAAGGCACCGCAGAGTGGAGCAGAGGCACAGTCAGGTAGGCGTTCCAACAAGAGGAAAAGGTCCTTTGGCCCTAATTTTCTTCCTTCTGGGTTACAGCAGCAGTTTTCTACACCAGCACCCTCAATGGCTTCATCAGGGAGACCAGAGCAGAGAGAGCCCATCTGTTATTGGTGCAAGCAACCAGAGCATTGTGTGATGGATTGCCCACATAAGAGACAGTTTTAGAGTTCAATACTTATTCAGTCTCAGGGGAGAGAGCCATCAGTCTATTTTGGGTGTGGCTAGCCAAGGCATTGTTGTAGGAACTTCCCTCAGGAAGGGAGTGTAAAGAGCATGACAGGGGCACCAATTGTTTAGTCTGTACATGGATGACAAACTTATTGACTTCCACAGCAGTAGCTAGCAGCTCAGACTTCCAAGATTATAGAAAGGGATGCCTCAGCTCAGTCAGTGTGACAGCCCGCAGCGTAGGGCTTTGGTGGGCAGACCAGGGGACCACAAGGCCGAATGTACGCCCTTACAGACCCCAATTCCTCGAAGGCACCGATTGTGCCTGATGCTGTAGCGACTACCTCAGTTATCAAATGTACTACCTTAGTGTACAGATCATGGGCCAATATTCTTGTCGACACGAGAGCATCACATTCTTTTATGTCATCTTCTTTTACATTTTCTTTAGGGTTGGAGATAGACTCGTTGGGTTGCACGCTATGTGTAGAGACCCCAGTCAGTGGGAATGTGGTGTTGGGACGAGTTTGTAGATCTTGTGAGTTAGAGGTCGTCGGCTGCTATTTAGAGTTTAATTTCAGCATACTCGACATGACCATATTAGATATCATCATAGGGATAGATTAGCTAACCACCTATCGTTTCTATATCAATTGGGATCGATGAAGGGTATCGATTTGTACACCTAAGGGTGATTATTTTTGTTTCATGGGTGATCGGGACAACAGTTCGGTGTTAATGCCCGATGTTGTCTGACGTTGTGCGAAACCAAGGAAACCTTAGTTTCCTATTTTTTTCTCTCATGCTGGATGAGGCTATTAGGGTTTGAGGAGAGTTTCTCCATGTGGTTTGTGATTATCCAGATGTCTTCCCTAACGATCTATTTGAGTTGCCACCGAGTCATGAGGTAGAGTTTTCTATCGATGTTATTTTGGGAGTTGCTCCTTTTTTTGTTTCATCTTATCATTTTGCACCAGTAGAGTTGCGAGAGCTTAAGATACAGCTTTAAGAGTTTCTTGATAAGGGTTTTATAAGCCTGAGCACGTCGCCTTGGGGTGCTCCTGGTTTGTTTACCAATCTTTAAGATTGTGTATTGATTATCGAAAGTTCAATGAGGTAACAGTGAAAAACAAGTATCTTATGCTAAGGAGGATACTACAAACGATTCATGAAAGGTTTTTCTCAACTTGTTGCACCGATGACTCACCTTACGAGGAAGAGAGTTAAGTTTCTTTGGAGTGAGTCTTGTGAGTTGGCTTTTTAAGAATTAAAGAAGAGATTTACCAGCGCACCAATGTTAGTTATTCCAGAGTGAGGTTTGGGTTACACGATTTATTGTGATGCATCGCATGATGGTTTGGGAAGTGTCTTGATGTAGGAAGGTAAGATTGTGGCTTACAAATTTTGGTAATTGAAGTCTCGCGAATAGAACTATCCAACACATGATTTGGAGTTGGTAGCCATGGTTTTTGCCTTAAAGGCATGGCAGCACTATTTGTGCGGTGAGCATTTGAGGTTTTTTTGGATCACAAGAGTTTGAAATACTTATTTTTTAGAAAGACCTGAATCTACGCCAGCGATGGTGGATGGAGTTTATGGAAAACTACAACTTTGATCTCCAGTATCACCCTGGGAAGGCTAATGTCTTGGTCAACGCACTTAGTAGGAGATCTCATGGTTCGTTTGCTTCTATTGCCATGCGAGAGTAGGACATACTCGAGGAGGTTGGTGAATTTGATCTGTGTCACGGAG
Organism: Heliamphora exappendiculata; assembly: GCA_034768845.1. Classification (NCBI taxonomy): domain Eukaryota; kingdom Viridiplantae; phylum Streptophyta; class Magnoliopsida; order Ericales; family Sarraceniaceae; genus Heliamphora; species Heliamphora exappendiculata. Next base: position 4,814 of record JAOTRH010487462.1, read on the forward strand.
AAGCAGAGGAGGGTGTGACCCTATTTTTAGTGGTTTTACGACCCATGTTGATCACCCGTGTTCTGGAGGATTAGCGGTCAGATTAGAAAGCTCAAATATTTCAGGATCGTGTTGCTAGTGGGGGAGACACCAAGGGATGGGTTGTGGACCAAGATCAGAGTTTAAGATTTTCTGGGAGAGCATTTGTGCCATAGTCATGCCGTGAAGAGGTATTTCATGATTTTCACCATTCTCGTCTTGTAGTGCACTCGGGGGGCACCAAGATGTACCATAATTTGCACCATCAATTTTGGTGGAATGGAATGAAGAGAGATGTGGTTTAGATTGTTTCTCAATGCCTTACTTGTCAACAAGTGAAGGCAAAACATCAGAAACCTATAGAGTTGTTACAGTCGTTGCCAATATCGAAATGGAAGTGGGAGAACATCACGATGGATTTTATGTCTCGACTTACTAGATCGCCTAAGAGGCATGATGCTGTTTGGGTTGTGGTTGATAAACTGACGAAATTTGTGCACTTTTTTTCCATTCGTGTGAAGGATTTCATGGATAAGTTGAGTAGGCTATATGTCACTAAGATTGTGCGGTTACATGGAGTACCTGTATCTATTATTTTCGACCGAGACACACGCTTTACATCGCGCTTTTGGCAGAGTCTTCAGGTAGCTTTGGGAATGAGTTTTTTTTCAGCATTTTTTTCATCCTTAGACAGACGGTCAATCTGAGCATACTATACTGATCTTGGAGAATATGCTAAGAGCTTGTGTACTCAATTTTTAGGGTTCTTGGGAGGATCATTTACCGTTGGGAGAGTTTGCATATAGTAATAGCTATCAGTCTAGCATTGGGATAGTGTCTTTCGAGGCCTTGTATGGCATACCATATAGGTCACCAGTGTGTTGGGCATATGCGGGAAATGAAGTAGTTTTACGACCCAATTTGGTGCGGGAAACAACAGAGAAGATTACTATGATTCACCAACATTTAGTGACGGCCTAGAGTCGCCAAAAGAATTATGTTGATCGGAGGAGGAGCCCTTTAGAGTTTGGGGTGGGGGACTACGTGTTTATGAATACTTCTTCACTTCGAGGTTTGATGAGGTTTAGCAGTAGTGGGAAGTTATCGCCGCATTTTATTACACCATTTGAAATCCTAAAAAGGATTGAAGAGGTGGCATACCTTTTGAGGAATGACCTGTGAGGATTTTAAATACGAAGGAGCAAGTGTTGAGAGGGAGGACTATTGCATATGTTAAGGTTCTGTGGCTTTATCCGGTGTCGAGGATGCTACATGGGAGCTTGAGTTTAAAGTCCGTGCTAAATATCCGGAGTTGCTTTCTTCTTGACCTCATAGCGAATTTTGGGGGCAAAATTCCTTAAGGGAGAGAGTTGTGAGACTTGGTTCCTTTTTGTTTTTGTTGTGTATTTATATAGCGTGTTGGTTATCATTTTAATCATTATAGAAAATCATGTTTCTATTTGTTTTAGGCATGAATTGCTATAGAATGCATGTTGGTTTCAATCTCGGTCTTACTTGGGAGTGTGGCAAAAAAGTTGGAAGCTTTTCTGGCCAGGACCGCTCAAGTGGTCTGTCTGCGTAGGGTGCTTAAATGCCAACTCATTGCATTTGTTCTCGCACCGAAGCTTCTCTTGCAAGCTTCTTTATTTCTCTCTTAAAAGAACATCCAAACCCTCAACTTTCTCTCTAACTCTTAGCTTGGTTCGGGCTCGGTTCTTGGTGTTGGGATAGTCGATCCATGTTACCCTTGCCATGGACTTCACGTTCATCGGAACAAAATCTCGTTTTGGAGACTTTGATTTCTCGTCGGTGTTAAAAGTATCGAGTTTTTAACTCTTAGAGGTAGGATTCTAGACTATCTTTCTTTAAAGGGGTTCTATATGTGATTTATACGTGTTTTTATCGTTTTAAAATGCTATAAATATTTAGTTTCGTGTTTAAACCATGTTTAGTTGGATAAAAAGCATGATACGTATTTTTTATGGTTTATTATAAAGTTGGTAGACATGTGTATCTGTTGTTTTCAAAAGGATGAGTTTTGAAAATCGGAGGAATTCATGTGTATGTTGCGAAAAAGTAGTTTTGGAGGTTTGGAGCAACCCTTGGGGTTGATCCTTGTTTCTAACGTTGGTTAGTCTCCATGGTTTGATGGATGGCGTTGCTGTGTGTGTTTAGACGTTTATACATGGCTGGGTGCATGCAAGCATTCTATTAATTCGTGTTGTATGTCTCTGTAAAGACTTGCATTATTGAGAGTGGATATTGGTCCCGCGGTGAAATCCTGGAAAGAATTGTATTATTGGGGGCGGATATTGGTCCCGCGGTAAAATATCGTAATGGATTGCATTATTAGAAACTGATATTGGTCCTTAGGTGAAAGCCCGTAAAGCAATTGCATAATTTGGCTTAGTATTATCCTGCGGTGAAAGGCCGTATAAGAGTACAAGTTGCATGTGAATCATTCTTGGTTGTAGAACCTGGTTGGAAAATAATGTGTTATTTATGTTTATTAAACTATTGGACGTTATGGAATTATATGAGACTTGTGTAATCGAGTTGTTCTATAATTCGTGATTGCATATTATACTTTTAATTCATACCTATCTTTCCCTGTCAGGCTTCAGCTCACGTTGCTAGATTTAAAAACTTTCAGGTAAATTTGATCATATGGCTTGATCTAGAGGAGCCCCGAAGGTAGATGAAGATTAAATTCTTAATTCTGTTATTTGGTAGTTGATTACCATTTTGTTATGAATCATGTAATGACGTCCTATGTTTTGGTATCATTGCATATATACTATATGTTCATGAGAGGAATCTCAAGTTGGTTGTTTGTTTTTATTGTTGTATGAAAAGATTATCGTTTTGGGTTAGTTTTATGCCTTATATTAACTCTTGTGCCTCAAGAGAGGATTTTAAAACTTGTTTTAGCATGTTTTAGTTGGTTTGGTTGTACCTTGAAACTTCAAAAAATGTTGAAAAATGGTTAAGTGTTGGGAAAGAGAAGTTGTGTTTTGAAAAGTTGGTCCAGAGCCAAACTGCTCGATGGACCGCTTGAGCGATCTATCGAGCGGTCAAAGTGAACTCTCAGTTGTTTTTGATGTGGTGGAAAAACGGTGTTCATGAAAGGACCGCTTGAGTGGTCTTTTGACCGATCGAGCTGTTTTGGCAGATTTTGCAAACTTCGTTTCTTATGTTTTATAGTTTGGCTCTTGGGGGCCTTAACCATACCCTTTTGGGTTCTTCTCTTACATAAAATAAATCCTCAAAAGTGCATTTTCAAAGGTTTTAAGCTTTCTTTCATCTTCGTTCTTTGACCCGTTTAGGCTCGGGTGGTTTTAATGAATCCTGGTATCTCAAAACCGATTTTTCTTGGGTGGTTCGCGTGACTTGAGTTTTGGAGCGTGACACTTGCGGTGGTGATGACTTACGGCAATGGTGAATTTTAGTGGTTTCAATGGTGGGTTTGAGTTGGTAGCGCATGGTGATGTGAGGGTGGTGTGGTGGGCTCGTGTGGTGGTGTGTGATGCAGTGGTGGAGATATTGGGGTGGGACCAAGAAGTAGAGAGGGTTTTGTCGAGAAGAGAGGGACGAGGAAGAGAGAGATACCGATAGGGGTAAAGAGAGAAAGACGCTGGTGGCGGCGGTAGCCGGTGGCGTTGGTAGCAGGTAGTGGAGGCGTCATGGAGGCTAGTGGCAATTGTGGTGGCTGGCTGTAGTAGTGTGGCTGAGGTTGGCAGAGATGCAGGGTGTGGGTGGCGCTTGTGCCTGCTGTTACCTCTGCACTTCTTCCTTCTTCTTAAAAGAGCATTCCCTCTCAGCCTCTTTCTTTTAGTTTTAAATTTCTTTTCTTTAAACAAAAAGGATTTCCTCAACCTCAAGCTTGGTTGTGTTTGGCATAAATGAGAGAACCAAGGGAATTTTCAAAGCCAAATTTGACGCTACGTGTTAAAAATAAGGTTTGAGTTGTCAGTTTGCATGTACGCAAATTGATACGTATAGCTTATGGTGGAAGAAATTCTACCGCTTAAGTTTTTTGATGTATAAATTTTTAATTAAAAAACAACCTCAAAAATTCAAGATAAACTTTTAATGTAATTTTTGTGATTTATCGTCAGGTCATAATTTTCACGAAAAATATTTAAACTATATAGTATGGTTTTAATTCAAAATTTACTACCGATATTTTAATATATGTAAGTCTTTGAGTCACGGTTTTAAAAACAATTATAACGTTTTGTCTGGAATTTTTATTTCGAATTGTTTTAAAATTTTATTATTATTTATTTAGTTACTGCGTGTTACATCCTCTCCACATTTAGAAAGTTTGGTCTTCCAAACATAAATTAGATTTCTATAGGGTGGTCGTACTTAATTTTTATTCGTCGCTAGCATCTTAGAAATCCATACATGTGACGTCATTCTCTCGATTTCATGGATTTCTAGGTGTCAGCGTGTAAATATGTCCTTGTTTTCGATTGTTATATTGGTTCATATTTCAATTTCCTGGCCTCCCTTGATTTAAAATTCCTGGTCTTGGGCCTTAATTTCTACCTCCATTTCATGTTGTTACTTCGTCTTCCATTCTAATCTTTGGACAATCTTTTTTGTAATGGTCTTTTGATCTGCATCTCCAGCACCTTTTTGTCAAATGCCAACACATCCCGATATGTTAATTTTCACAAATGTCACACGGACTAACTAGTTCCCTCTTACCATTTTCTTTTCTTATCTTTCCGGAATTGGATCTCTTCTCTATTCTTCCATCAACTTGCTCAATGTCCTAGCCTCGACGTTTTTTATTCTCAAGAATTCTTCGACAATCTTCTTCGTTTTGCTTTACTAGAAGCGCTTGGTCAATTACCTCCGAATATGTTGGTAATCTCATGTGTCGTATGATTCTTCGGATTTCTGGTCTCAGTCCGCTTCAAATTTTCTTGCTTTCATTTTTTTAGTTGAAATCATGTGAGGTGTGTATTCCACAAGATTTGTGAATTCTGCCTCGTATTTAGCTATGATCATTGGTTCTTTTTGTCTGAGTTGTTGAAATTCTGTATTCTTAGCATTCAGAAGTGATTGGGGCATGTACTTCTCTCTAAAAACTAGTAAGAAATTTTCCCAGGTCATTCTAGGCTCTACCTCCTCTTTTATCGTCCACCATCCATGTGCTTCTTTTTTTAGTTGGCAGGCTGCGAATACGACCTTTTGCCTTTCACTACATTTTAACACTCCAAAAATTTTAATGAGGGTTACAATACAAGTGTTTGCTTTAATTAGGTCTAGTCCACCTTCAAAGGTTGGAGATTTGAGTTTTAGAAACTCCTTGAGGTTCGATCTCATTGTACATGATTATTCTGGGTTTTTCGGACGTAGGTTGTAATTTTGTTGTTGGTTCTCAGGGTTTTGACCACCTAGTTTGTGAAACCCGATTTCGTTTTATTTTCGTATGTTTATTCAATGTGTTAGTTATTGCTTTAATCGTTTTAGAATATCATGTTTACATATGTGTTATTCATGCGTGGGCTTGGTCATGCATCTTTTGTTCAAGTTTTCACCCAGCGATGACCGCTCAAGCGGATCTCTATTCACTCGAGTGGGCTTGTTGCTGAGAGTTGGGACGGTGGGGGACCGCTCGAACGGATCTCTATTCACTCGAGTGGACAGCCAGGCACGAGATTTTTTATAAGACAGCACATGCCTTGGACTTTGTGCCAAAGCTTGTTGTGCAAGGTTCCACTCATCTCTTTAGAAAAATCTCTCAAAAGATTTTTGGACTTTGGGTAGTCGATCCTCGATATCATTGTCGTGGGCTTCGCGTTCATCTGAACGGAATTGCGTTTCGGCGACTTTGGTTTCTCGCCAATGTTCAAAGTTTCGAGTTTTAACTCACAGAGGTAGGATTCTAGACTATCTTATCATAAAGGGGTGCTACGTGAAGTTTTATACATTTTTACCGATTATAAATTCTTTAAATCTCGAATTTTTGTGTTTAAGCCTTGTTTGGGCAGTTAAAAAGCATGTTATGCATTTTTATGGTTTATTATAAGGTTGATGGGCGTATGTGTCGTGTTGTTTTCGAAAAGATGAGTTTGAAAATTGAAAAGATTTATGTAAATGTTTGCAAAAACCTAATTTTAGAGGTTTGGAACAAACCCTTGGGGTTGAGCCTCAATTTAACGTTCGTTGGTCTCTATGGTTAGATGGATGATGATATTATGTAAATGAGATATTAGTACATGGTTGTGTGCATGCAAACTCTAGTTTAAAGATGCATTAGTTGGGGTAGATATTAGTCCCTCGATGAAAGCCCGTAAAGATGCATTAGTTGGGACGGATATCGGTCCCTTGGTGAAAGTCCGTAAAGATGCATAATTATGGGCAAATTTTGGTCCTACGGTGAAAGCCCGTAAGGATGCATAAATTGCATGTCAATCATTGGGGGCTAAGTAAAACTGTTTTTGAGGCTCATATGAGTTAAAATATTCATATATTTTGTGTTAGCGTGTTTAGCTTTTACTTCATGTTAGTCTATTTCCTATTGAGAATCGACTCACAGTGTAGGATTTGAAATCTTTTTTCAGGTACATATAATCATTCAAGATAATCTAAGGGAGCCAAAAGTGGCAGAGGACTCTCTTAGTTTTGCTTCTTTTTTTTTTTTTTTTGAAACATGTTTTGATATGTAATGTTTTTGAATAGAAAGCTTGTGTTGTAAGCCTTGTGGCAATTATATCAATGCATATATGTTATGATGATTTTGAGAGGAAAACCTTGGGTTGGTTGTCGTTTCTATCTTCATTTTGGTTTGGATTAAAAGCTTTACATGATTCGATTTCGAGTCGATGGAGTGATTTCTTTATAAAATGAATATTTTGTCCCAAATTCCTTGGTTGTTTAAATCCTTATTCAAATATAAGGCTTTTAGGCATGTTTTTGAAACTTGAAAAAAAATTTGGTTTTTAGCTTGAGAATCTCTCGGGTGTCACACCACTTGAGCGATGGAGGGTTCACTCGAGTGGACAGCCTGTGTATGGAAAAGTTCAATTTTCTTTCGAAATGAAGTTTTTAGATGAAAATTCTTTTAGATACCCTTTTTAGTTTTAAATGCCGTGTTTTGAGAATTATTTTACAAATAAAATCTCATTTTCATTTTTGGTTTTAATGAAGTTTTATCATTTCGAAATCGGAGTGTTACAACTTGGTATCAAAGCTCTAGATTCGAATACCTAAGAGCCATGAAAAGAGGTTGCATTACCCTGTGAGGATGGTTACGTGTGCTTGATTGTATGTATTTAAATGTTTTTCATAACATGAGTATGATAACATGTTGAGCATGTAAATGTTGTGTATACGTGAGTATGTGGGTTGGACCTTAGGATTGATTAGTCTTACCTTTGGGCGTTTGGATTAACAAACATGAAAGCCAAGTTAGAAATGCATTTTGCCAATATGTTTTCTAACAAAGAATCTAAGTGGGTTACCCAAATTGACTCATCACTTCTGTTGGTTCTCCTCGATGTGTGAGATGTGTTTACATGATCGTTTATGGCTAAGTGTTAGCATGGTTATGTAGCTGATGTTCGCAATAACATGACGAGCTGAATCTTATGTTACTATGTTCTATAATTCTTTCATATAGAAGTTATATCTGTGCGGAGAGGATGAGGCTACGGCTGTGGTTTGGGCCAAGAGGAAGTGTTGAATCCCTAACACTGGGGATGCAAATGCTCCCCACAGACCTGTAGATGGGTAAGACTTGTTACGTGAGATGGTAAGCTCCATTCATCAGTTGGCCGAGGCCACTAGGGGAAGGGCGAGAGTACCCGAGCTGAGGGCAACTATTGCGTTGCGAGAATTTTAGTTTCTTGATCCTCTAACCTTTATTGCGGATCCCGATACCACAGTAGCCACAGAATGGTTAGAACTTGGGACCAGGATTCTGGATACACTATAGATAGTCGAGGATGACCTGAGGGTTGCTTTTGTCGCTTTTTAGCTGAGAGGTGATGCTCATGAGTGGTGAAAATTTGCTAGAACTACCGTAGAGGGTACATAGGCTGCTTTTACAAGGGTATTTTTAGATAAATACTTTCCCGAGTCCTCAAGGGATGTCTATTGAGAGGAGTTTTATTCTCTCACTCAGGAGACAATGAGTATCATGCAGTACGAGGCTAGGTTTACCAGTTTATTTCGCTTTACATAGGAATTTGTGGCTACTAACGAGCTACGTTCGAGGAGGTTTGAAAGGAGTTTGAGGCCTGAGATTAGGGAGCAGGTGCCATGATTGATGCTGCGTGTTTTTACAGAATTGGTGGAGTTAGCAGTTGTTATTGAGAACACTTTGAATAAGACTAGGAAACCTAGGGAGATTAAGACATCGTAGAGTGGAGCAAAGGCATAGTCGGTTCGATGCACCAATATGAGGCAGAGGTCCTTTGGCCATGGTTTTCATCCATCTGGATCATGGCAGCAGTTTTCAGCACCAGCACCATCAGTGGCTTCATTTGGGAGGCAAGAGCAGAGGGAGGTCATCTGCTTCCGATGTAGGCACTCAGGGCATCATGTGGTGGATTTCCTACAGCCAAGGCAGTCTCAAAGCCCAGTACCGGTTCAGTCACAGGAGAGGGAGCTATCAATTTATTTTGGATGTGGCCAGTCTTGACACATTCGTAGGAATTTCCCTCAGGGAGGTGGTGTACCGAATACGGCAGGCGCACTAGTTGTTCTGCCTGCCCAAGGTCGATAGAATTACCAATAGTAGCCAGCAGTCCAAACTTCCAAGGTTATAGATAGGAGTGCCTTAGCACAGTCAGTGTGACAGTCGATAGTCCAGGGCTATGGTAAACAGACTAGGGCACCACAAGGTAGAGTGTACGCCCTTACAGATCCCAGTTCTTCCAAAGCACTGATCGGGCCTGATGCTGCAACTACTACTTCAATGATCAAAGGTATTCTTTTAGTACACAGATCATAGACCAGTGTTTTTATCGACGCGATAGCATCACATTCTTTTATTTTATCTCCTTTTGCATCTGCTTTGAGGTTAGAGATGGACTCGTTGGGTAGTACACTATGCGTAAAGACCCCGGTCGGTGGGAATGTGGTGTTGAGATGAGTCTGTAAATCTTGTGAGTTAGAGGTCGTCGATCGCTATTTAGAGTTTGGTTTCATCATTCTGGACATGACCACATTTGATATCATCCTAGGGATGAATTGACTGACCACCTATCGTGCCTATATTGATTGTAATCGACGGAGGGTATCAATTTATATTCCTGAGGGTGAATGTTTTTGTTTTGTGGGTGATCGGGAGGAATGTTTAATATCCATGCCCGATTTTGTGCAAATTTGAGGAAGTCTGAGCATCCTCTTTTCAACTCTTATGTTGGATGAGGCGGTTGGGGTTCGATGAGAGTTTCCCCCTGTTGTTTCCGACTATCTAGATGTCTTCCTAGATGATCTATTTGAATTGTCACCGAGTCGTGAGGTAGAATTTTCTATCGACCTTGT